>JARHVA010007314.1:402500-510000 GCA_037957365.1 Torreya grandis | reverse complement strand
ATATTAGGAATGTTTTAATTAAAAAGGGAATGGAAAAAGAAATACATAAGTTTTTTTAGCAAACTTTAGTAGGCCTAAGACATACTAAGTAAATAGGTAGGCGCCAAGAATCTATTGGATGAAAAATTAAAAATATATTTGTCTGTAATAAACACAAAACTCTATTGGTGAATAAATTTAGTACTAATATAATCTCATGAATATTATATATATACAAGAAAATTAAAATTGTCCTATCTTTCCACAACATTTCCCCATTTCTCAGGACCCATTATAGTGACATCGGTCTACTATGAAGATTATGTAGTTGCATGAGAAAGTAGGTAACATTCTTTAGAATTTTGAGACTTTCTATCCTAGTATATTGGCCTACCACACACAATGGACCTTGGCTCTATCATGAGACCAAATGTAGAGTTTGAGCTTTTAATAGGAATAGGGCATGTGCTAAGATTTGAATCACATCTTTTGGTGTGATTTTGAGTTTTGAATGTTTATTTTTGCCTTTTTATCATTGCATTTTTTTAAATGATTTGGATTTTAACTTTTTATGTATTTTTCTATTCCTCCTCCATATGTATTTGGAATAACCAAACATGAGTGATAAAATTTATAAACATATATAAGCTTTAGGATTTGGTTACAAGATACAAAATACCTATATCTTTTATTAAAATGACAAATAATTAGGCTTTATAATACACAAGTATGTGATCTCAATACCAACAAGATCGGTGCTTAGTATGAAGGGAAAATAAGGGGGAAATGGAGATGACATAGATATTTTATGTAGTGATATATTGAGAAATATTCTTACTAACTGATCACATGGTAAATATAGGATATTAAAAGTGTGTGGATGTACAAACATTCTAGAATAATAACTATCTTATTCAAATAAATTGCATAACTAGCATAGAAACAAATCATCCTAAATAAAAATAAAGGAAAAATAAATGACAATTTAATTAATCCTTGAGACATTTCGAAATGATAATCAAAACACAAGATGAATGTATGATCATAAATCATTTCCAAATCATATGAAATTGTAATAAATGATATGATGAAAAATCATGATGTGTTTATAGGCATTTATAATTTTATGGAAAACATCATCCATAAAATCTGATACATCATGTAGTCATATAAAATATCAAAATTTGTAGCTTGAGTGTGGTTTGTGACACCCAACCCATAGCTCCCTCTTGCATGCTCTCATGACCCTTATAGACACCCTTTTACTTATACTTGGTCATCATTAGACTTATGAAACCTAATTCTAGCTCATCTAGGTTGTATTTCCCATGATAATTCTATCCCCTAGGTCTTACACCTATAGGAAAATAGCACCTAACTTGGACTATAATGCCATACCCTAGCATGTCTAATTTTAACATTCCTATCTAATTGCATTTTTAGCTCTAATAGTCAATTATTTATAGTTCTTATCCTTCATTTTATAGGCCTAACACACATACATTTGACCCATGACCAATAGATCTCTGTAAAATTCCATTCAAAATTCATTTAGAAGGGGTTGGAAAATATTATAAAAGCAAACAAGAATACAAGCAATATTATTGTGGTAAATTTCCCTAATCTCTACACACAACCATCCAATATATCTAAAAACATATCCAAATCCTCACACCAGTCTCTAGCCACCTCAAGCACACCCAATTTAGCATTTTTACATCTGAATAACACTATTTCACAAAGAACATCAAGTGGGAGAACTACATATGGATTGATCCCTCTTTAGAGTATTGGTATGTAAGCAATGTGCCCACACAAGGGGTGTTAATACACATTCAATGCATATTACACACACTAACCCACCGTTATTTCTCAAATTTTATCAAAGTATAATGAATTTTAGGGTTTCAAGACTAAATCATCTCTATAAGGAATTTTGTATACCTTCAATAATCAAGATTTCATAAGTAGGCTCATATAGGGATAGTGAGCAAAACCCAAAAAACCTAGGTCTCTACAATTAGTTTGGAAAATAATGGTAGAAAAGGACTATAGTGTTAGACCCTAGGTGTCTTATTTCAGTGCTCCTATCCTTTCACAAAATGAAATCTAGATCTTTATTTACGACACTGTCCTAGTCTTACACAACAAATTCTAGACCTTGTCTCAGTTGTTTCTTCCTATTTTTAGCTAAGTCTAATTTTTCCATATTTATTTCTATTTATAAAAAGGTTAAAAATACAAATAAATTATACAAATTAGTAGTTAAATTGTTTCAATAATATTTATTGATTTAGTCAACTTAGACCTTTGACTAAATTAGGAATAACACTCCAATATTTATAAAATTCTTAAATCTTTTGGTGAACCTGACTTATTTTGTTTACACAAAAAACCCTAAAAACCCTAAGGAAAATTCCTTCGTAATTTTTCCAAATTTTTTTAATTTTTTACCTGCATATTTAAATTATAAATTCACATTAAATTTTAAAATTCCATAGTAATTTTAAAAAATCATTTTCTTCCAAACCCTAGTTACATATACTAGGTCCCTTTAAATCAAGAATTTTTCCCAATATTTTTATGATTTTTTATTTGCATATTTAAATTAGAAATTCACATTATATTTTAAAATTACATAGTAATTTTAAAATATATATTTTTCAAAACCCTAGTTGCATACATAAGGTCCCATTGCTTTTGAGGTATCACCTTACATCTAAAATTAGATTTCACATAAAAACAAAAAAGGATCTCATTTATTTAAAAACATTTCTTGCATTTATTGTAAATAATAAGGAGACCATACTCGGTCCTATCATGTACATGAATGATGAAGTTTACCATATGTTAATGCAAAGCTTCATTCTTTGCTTTTCATGCTTACTTTTCATAATATGGGATGATATCAAGAAAGTTATTGTTAAACATGTTAAGACCCCTTTTATTTAGTGAAATGTTTAATTTTATTTAATAAAAGGTTTCATTACATACTTTATATCTCTCACGTGAATTTTTTTTTAGGTTTATCTTACTAAATATATTATAAATATCATATCACATGTCAAAGTTCTTTATGCATTAATGCATAATTCCATGCTCTCTATCCCTTACTTGTTATCTCTCATTTGGAATGTTCTTTATAATCATATTTCTATACAAATGATAACTCCACTTACATGTATTTCATCCCATATATAAGGTTTCCTTATATACTTAGAGGATCCACTACATAATCTAACAACAACTTGTAAAGTTTCAATGTCATATCTTATGCACAGGAAAGAATTTTCTTCTCTTCTCCCCCAAGAGAGTGATAGATACTTTCCCTCTAACCAGGTCCATGTTATCACCCCTCCAAAATGTGAGGTAGCCTATATTATTATACATAATGCAACATTTAGCCTATAGATTTTGAAAACCCTCTTCAACATATGTGCTTACATGTTCAATCATAAGTAACTAGGGTTTGCACTTGTGAGACTCTAAGGGATTAAATCACCAGTATGAGAAAGTTAATTTTAGAGTTATAAATGCAAAATCAGTTATTAGATGATAATATCACAACATTGGAAAATTATATTATAATACAAAAGCCTAAAAGGCATCCTAGTGCCAATCATGTATGTGCACCTTCACCTAGTCAATTAGTTACAAGCAATGTTACATATCAAAACAAGAAATCAAAACAAACTAACTCTACAACTAGTGATTCAAAAAACATTCAAATATCAAATAAAAATTTAAGTGAGGTACTAAGGGAAATGATTAAATTTAAGTTGATCAAACTACCTCCTCTACATCCAGTGATAAGATCTAGATATTATTGTGCATAATATAAAATGCATAGGCATCACACAAATGCATGTTTGGAATGGAATAGACATATACAAAATATAATTGCTAATGAGGGCCCTATACAAAATAAACTAGTAAAGTAGTCCATAGTGACATAGGAACACATTCACAAAGGGTCAAATTCAAAATAATACAAAAATGGTTACTAAAGCATAACTCAAAACAATAAAAGGATCAAAAAGAAAATTTAGAGAAACAAACAGTACCAAAAACACATGTAAAACATGAAAAAGATGCAAATATACTTCTCTAAAATGAGACTCAACTTTGAAATTAGTATGGGTTTGGTCAATAATATCTACAATAGTTTGATTATCAAGGTCAAGGTTTGGGAAAGAATATTCAAGGCATCACTAATCCTATTATAATAGTTGACAATGTTTGTCACTAAGGTTTGGTATTTATTGAACATGTTAAGGCAAATCATTCACAAACATAATTTATCAAAGGAAAAGATCTAGATACAATAACAGTTAACACTAGCATTCCATTGGTTCAAAATCAAGATTATAATGATGAGTGGAATAATACAGGTTATTATGATTTCCAAGATACCAACCATGAATTTAAATATTCAAAATCATATTCATATCGATTCCCTCATGCTTCAGAATCATGCATGATTCCTTTATTTGATACAAGATACTATGATAGGGAGTCTCTCATGAGACTCATCAGTTAGTATGATTTCTTCTTGGTCTTATATATATATATCTTCTTTCAAATTACTTGTACATAGTCTCCTTAAGATTGACTATACATATATGATATGTAAAAATCCAAAAACATTCTAATATGTCAAAATCTAAAAACATTCAATTGATTCAAAAATAGAAAAACATTTTAGTTATATGCATTATCCATGCTTTACATTTATACTATCATACTAGACTTACATTTGTTTTTTTATGTTATTTTTTATTAATTTATTTACATTATCATGCTTCACTTGATCTTTTTCGAGTGTGTGCAGTGACATCTAGATCCATGGTTGCTTCACTCAACCCATTGAGGAGAATCCTACTTCTAAATTCAAGACATACATCAATATATTCACCCCATGGGGGCATCTTCCTCATGACTACACCATTCAGGTTATGTCATTCCTACACCACACACTCTACTTATCATGATTGATGTACATTACTTACTAGCTTACATAAATTACTCTATTAAAACTCACTAGTATATAACACTTGTGTATTTTTTAGCATATACATAGTATTTTACTACATGTCTTGAATACTTTCACTTATTTCTTTTATTGGTTAGGTGTGATTGTATTTCCAGTATTTACATGTTTTCATTTCTTGATTTGCATAGCTAGATGTGATTGCATTTCTTATTTCCTATTTTGTCTCTTGTTTGTGCCTTAGAACATTTGATAATGTCCTTTGATTTTATTATTGTGTGTGCCTTAGGAAATTTGTCAATGCCACTTTATTATACTCTTATATATGATTGTGGCCCTCATGTCAACTTTGCTTATTTCTAATTATATGTGTATATGGAATTTGAACATGCCTTATATGTTTGCTTCCCAATTTGAGTGAAATGTGCCCATGTCCCTTATTTTATTTGCCCATTGGACACTCATGTATGCTTCTTCCCTTACATGCTTATTTCTTGTTTGATTTTCAATTATTTGAAATTCCATGATCCACATCATGTATTTTCTTACTTTCTTGGATGCCATGATTAACATCATGCTCCATCCCTATTTGATAGCTAACAACTAAAAAGTAACTAACCATATTTATAATTCTATTTCACTATATTACACATGTTATTACATTGTGACATCTATCTAGGCATACCCCTATTGATCTAACAATCTCTAATACAAACTATGTTATATCTTGAGATATCTTGTCGATTATCATTGATATATCATGTATTTTTGTAGCATAACACACTTGCAAGGATGTTTATTCAAAGTTTAGTCATTGTAAGGTCTTATTTTATACCCTCATAAGAGGGGAAAACAAATAAGGGTTTTTTCATAAATATTATAACCTTTAACTAGGCAAAAATTAGTTTTCAAAACACCCAGAACAATATTCATACTTTAAACTAGATAGAATAAACGAAACAGTTAGTGACAATTATAAAATAGTCTTTAGAATAAACATAGGATAAGAGTGAAAAGTTTGGACTATAGCATTGGATAATAGGGTGTCCTATTTTTGTGCTCCTATCCAAACAATAAAAAAACTATATTTTTTAGAAATAGATAGAAAGTTAAGACTAGTTACAGTTTTGTTAGCAATAACTCAGTTCAAAATTAGCAATTTTAGTACATTTTTTCTCAAATAATCTAGATATAGGGGGAATAATGCATGACATGATGGATATCATTTCCAATTTTAGATTAGGTAGTTGATATAACTTTTAAATCAAAATCCATGTTTTAGACACAGTGATTGGGGGCAATGTGTGCATCATATTTGACTTTTTTTTTAGTTCAATATATTACCTAGTATTTTCAATAGTTGCATGCCTTATTCCATCTGTAGGTGGTTGGCATAATTTCCAAGTGGATTCTATATAATCCTATTGCCTATTTTTAGAGTGGATTTCATACAAGCCTAATCTCCACCTTTTTTTGAGTGGCCAAGAGTGGCTTAGTTTGTAACACACATTTGTCTATCCACGTCACATTATCAGATTATAGAATATTCATGGGCTTTAGGAGCCATCTCATATGACACACATTAATACCAATATTAGTTTTTAGCTTCACTTAATGGGGAAATGATAAATCCAAAATACTAGTTATCCTTTGTATTCTTGAGCCAACTACTCATAGGGATTGGACACATAGTTCAAACATATATTAACACATGCATGATCACATAGATTCACTTAGTGGGAAATAATAGACCTAATCGGATAGCCTTTTAATTCTTTATCCACTCTTAAATAATTGAGCACTTAGATCCATTCATGATATTACTTCTGATACAACACATATCCAACATCACTCAACATCATCTAACATCACTCAATAATATAATAGAGTTTGTATTGGTTCATGTACCTGATGAGGTTTATTCATTCCTTTCTCTTCCTCTCTCTTACCTAGATTTTGTATGTTCTTATTTTAGATATAATGTATCTAGTAATAACTTATCTACTCCTTATTTTATCTTATAGATTTACATTTCATAATATTCTCTCTCTATACACACCCAACATCAAATAGCTTTATGGGCTTCACCCTTGTAGGTAAGTTCAATCATGATTTATATTTTTCCTTTATCCTAGAATTTTTCTTTGTTGTATCACTAGAATAAGGGATGGCAAATGTAGTCATATAAAATGTCAAAATTATTATCTTGAGTGTGGATTGTAACACCCAACCCATAGGTTCCTCTTGCATGGTCTCATGAACCTTGTATACACATTTTTGCTTATCCCCAATCATCCATAGACTTCTGAAACCTAATTCTATCTCAACCAAGTTGTATTTTCCATGTTAATTCTATCCCCTCAAGTCTCGTACCTATAGGATAATAGCACCCAACTTGTACTATAACACCATACGCTAGGGTGTATAATTTTGATGCTCTAATATAATTGATTTTTTAGCTCCAATGGCCATTTGCTTCCATTTCCTATCCTTCATCCTATTAGCCTAGTGTGAATACATTCAGCCCATGACTAATATGTCTCTATAAAATTCCATTCAAATTTATTTCATTTAGAAGTTGTTTACAAATATTAAAAAAGTAAGAAAGAATACAAGAAATACCATTGAGGTAAATTTCCTTATTCTCTACATACAACCATCCAATACAGCTACAAGCATATCTAAATCCTCACACTAGTCCTTAGCCACCTCAAACATACCTAATTTAACATTTTTGTATCTTCATAACACTATTGCATAAAGCACATTAAGTGGGATAAATACATATGGCTTGATCCCTTTTCATAGTATTGGTATGTAGGTAGCATGCCCACATAATGGGTGTGGATACATGTTTAGTGCATCTTACACACACTAACCTCCCTTTAGTTCTGAATTTTTATAAAATAATAATGAAGTCTAGGATTGAAGACTAAATCATCTCTATAAGGAGTTTCTTAGAGCTTTAGTAATTGGTATTTTATAGGCAAGCTCATATAGGTATGAAAAACGAAACCCAAAAAACTTAGGTCTCTATGGGTAGTAAGGATAATATTGATAGAAAAGGACTATAGTGTCAGAACCTAAGGTATCCTATTTTGGTGCTCCTATCCTTTCATAAAACAAAATCTAGATCTTGATTTGTGACATTGTCCCAATTCTACACAATAAATTCTAGACCTTATCTTAGTTATTTCATCCTATTTTTAGCTATGTCTAATTTTCTCCATATTTATTTATAATTATATAAAGGTTAAAAATATAAATAAACTATACAAATTAGTAGTTAAATTATTTCAATAATATTTACTGATTTAGTCAACTTAGAACTTTAACTAAATTAGGAACAAGACTCCAATATTCCCAAAACTATTAAATTACATACTTATGTAATTTTAGTATAAATTTAATCAAAGTCTCATCAATATTTATAGAGAGTCATGGAAATACTTCTTGGTATATTGTCTCAATTAAGAAAGTGGGTATGCTAGAAGAAGAATGATGTCCATAGGATAGTTCCTATGAGGGGTACTCAATGTAATGAATTTTTTTAAAATTATGATGAACATCCTCAAATTTGTAAATAATTATGGGCTACATATAAGGTTAATCCTTTGTCTATGAATGTCTTGGATTATGTGACTAAACTGGTAAAGGCATCAGCCATGGAAAATCATGAATGTGTTATTGTATCACTCAGCATCTACCTATATGATGTGTAGTGCATTCACTCTAATGACAATAAAATTCCCCATATCTATGGATGTATTTAAAAATTATCTTAGGAGCATTTTGGTTCTTGTCAATGATAATAAAACTCCCCATATTTATGGATGTATTTAAAAAGTAGCTTAGGAGGATTTTGGTTCTTGTTTTTAGATTGTACCTATTATGGATGAAGTGTATAAATGAATTGCTAAGGCCATTGGCAATGAATATAAGAATGTGTGTGTGTGTGTGTGTGTGTGTGATATGAAAGAAACAAGTATATATGGGATTATGATATGAAGGTTATCTATCTATGATAGTTCTTATTAGATCTTGAAGCTTGTTGTTGATTATGTGTACAACAATCCTTGGCCTACTGACTAGTGACTTTATGGATCTCAAAATATGGTTCATCTACCCATCATGTTAGTATAGGGTCAAACTTAGGAAAAGGAAGTATGTAATCACTAATAGGAGGATAACTTAGAATAGGATAAGGATGGGGCTTGACCACTTTAAGAGATGATATCAATATGGGGTGATGTGGTATAGTTGGCATCTCTAAAGGAAGTAAATTGGAAGGATCTAAGTATCTAACAAACTAGTAAGGTCCTATCATAGAATGGATAATAATCATACTCCGAAGAGGCTCAAAAGTGACTAGCTTACTAGTAATGTGTGTGCATGCTCCATCTTGGATCTATGACCATGAGAAGAAGAAGAACTAATATCTAGTACTATAGAAGGAGAAAGAACTATATGAATATAACTAAGATAATGTTGTAAATAAGAATGATACCTAAGTATCTATGCATTTTTAGATTGAGCAAAGGAAAGTAAAAAGGGATCATCTAAATAATATCTATCATCATAATCAAGAGTATGAATATCAATAGTACATGCATATATTATATTTTTAGTCTAAGAGGCATGATGAAAGGAGTATTTAATTTTTTTTGAGTGATAGGAATTTTGCCTAATGGGTTTTTTATGAGACTGAGGTTGTATATAAAGAGGTAATTGAATGATTGTGTGAGGGGAAAGATCAAAAGTTTTGATTTTCAAAATGATCTTGTCTAGTTCATCATCATCTAAATCTAATCAATTAGGAGGTATGTTTTTTATTAGTTTAAGGTAACCTATAGTAGATTTTATGGTATAATTAAAGACTTATGATTCAAGGAATGGTATGGTAAGTAATGGTTTGAGTGTAAGTATTTCAAAAAATCTTCATTCTTGGAATTAGGTAAAATTCCAAGGATTGGTATCCCCATGAATATTATATATAACACCATTATAGGGAAAATTAATCCATTGGCATGTTGATTAGGTGACTACTATCATGAAATGTGTCCAAATTTGAACAAGTAAAATGTTATAATAAAGTTGGAATTTAAATATCATGACTTTAACACACACCAGGACAAGGGGAACTATGATAGGAATACAAACACAAAATGAAGGAGGCATTTTTATTATATCATATACTTGACATATAAATTGATTGTATTTGAGATTACATTTGGAATATCCAAGTATTTTAATAAAATCAAGGGAAGCCACACAAGTGCATGAACCTTCATCAATTAATGCACATTTAACTTGGATATCTCATATTTTCAATCTAATGAATAATTGAGGATCAATTGAATGAAGCAATATCTCATAGGGAATTATTAAAGAGATATGTAAATTGAGTGAAAGATAAGTATCTACAATTTCATTGGTGTGGATAGACATTTATTCACACTGATAAATAATTTTGTCTTTAGAGCCTAAAAAGTAGCTTCTTACCCCATAGGTGGGGAACAATGGATGTTGATTTTGAATAAAATTTTAATTAGGTTATTATGAAAATGAGAATAAGTTTTCATGAGTTATTAAAAATGTATTTGAGATAATAGATGTGAAATTTCAAGTATAAGATCACATCCATCATATCTTGTTAGGATTTTATCAAATAAAGGTACATAGTGTCAAAGTAAATCCTTTAATGATGCAGTGGAAGTGCATTGAAATTTAATTTGGTGAGGGATATTCAATTGAGTTTTAGTTAATGTGGATTGAATGATTGTGTATGATTGGGTTATATTAGATGAATTGGTTGAATCAATGTTTGCTTTTTGTGTTTGAGAGGAAAAAGTTCCAATAAATAGATTTCAGGAGTTATAAGTGAGGTGTATAAGTTAAATGAGGATTATAATTTATATTTATAGTATGTTAGTTATTTTATAACTATATCATTATATTTTATTTTTGTGAGTTTTTTGAGTTTGTTGAGTTTATTTAAATTGGTTCCAATTTCCCCAATTCCACGATATGGGATGGGTAAGAATCATGAATGGTACAAAACTTTGGGAAATTATTATATCCATAAGCTATATAATGATTGATAAAGGACACTACTCTTCACATATGATTTGTATTAGCAAAATTATCATCATGTATGTTATGATGAATATAAATTTTAACATTATTGGTGTTGGGAGGTTGGTTAGAATTAGCTTGATGATTAGGAAGGGGGTCCTTGTAAATGTATAAACAAAATTTTGCTTGGTTGAGGGATTCATGTTTAGTTTTAATTTCATGAGCCTTATCTTCCATTTCATAATATTTTTGATGTGTACATATAAGTAATTCATGATTAAATTTCGGTCCAAGAATATTTTCCGTAGCAAACTTTATTAATTGGTGACAAGTTTCATGAGAGTGGCCATAACATGCATGATAAAAACATAATTTATGTGGATCATACCAATATTTGATAGGGAAAGGAGGATAAAGATCATGTGGTGAAGGTTGAGAAAGACATTTTTGAATATATTCTAAGGAAAGTGGTTTATGGATATCTATATTATTTACTTGAGAAACTATAAAACTAGGATGAAAATTATTAGAAATTGGTGATGAAATAATAGGCTCTATGGATTTACCTAGAGAAATGTTGTGTATGGAATCAAAATTATTTGTAAGACCAATATTAGTTGTGTATATTTTTATATTTCATAAACATTTGGGTTCCCATTAGAGGGTGTGAAGGCTTGAATTTTTGTATAAGTAAATGTTGGTGTTTGGTTTGATCTAGTAATTCTTATAAATATGATCGAGAAAGAGTCCTCACATGATATTGTAATTTTTAGTGAATATCATTAGTTAATAAATAAAATATATTATCATTAGAAACATTTTACTCATCTTTGTTTAACAAAGCTTTCCATTATTTAATGAATACTTGTGTTGTTTTAGATTATAGTTATTTGTAATTGATAAAATTAGCTAGATTGTTTTTAATAAGATAACTATGTTGGAATTATTAGACTAATGGATTAACTAAGTCTTCCAATCTATAGATGGAATTAATTTTGAGTTGATTATACCAATATATAATGTCTCTTGAAAAGTTTTATCTAAGAGCTTAATGGTAGTGAAAGTATTAAGTTTAACCCAATATTTGTATAGGTTTCCAAAAGTATTAATATGCAAGGTTGGATCAAAGGATCCATTATAAGTGATAGTGGGAACTATTCCACCTATGTCAATGTTTAAAATTTAAGGAACTAGAGGTTCATTTTTTAAGTGTTTAATAGCCTTATTAATAAGTGGAGGTTATGGCATAAGGTTATCATGTGTATCTCTAAGCTGGGGTGGGGAATTATGGTTTTTCACCCCTTATTGAGTAGGTTGAGGATGATTTTGGAAATGCATTAGCTAATTTTTCATTTGAAACATTTGATTTTCACTATTAGTTTGAAAAGTAGCCTTTTGATTTATATTTTTTAATTAAAATTGATTAATGTCAATGGTATTTTGACTAGTGGAATAAGCATGGGATGCATTATCATTATGTAAGGCATTAATATTTTGAGATGTACTAGTATCTTGAGATGACCTAGTAGTTGTACGAATTTGAGTAATAGTGTAGGTATGTTGAGTAAACCCACTAAATAACACTCTTTCAATGTTTATAACAATGTTTTCAATGGAAGATGAAGAAGGAATGGAATATGATGTCATGATAGTATAGTAAGGCATGAGAGAGGATAAAAATGTGGTAAAATTCATATATTGAATTGCCAAAATAGTATAGAAAATATAGGTGAATGTGAATCGGGTTCTCTAATATGACATCCCAAGGTTATAAACTAATGTGGGATCATTACCCCGATGTTTAGGGTTTTAATTGATGAATAAGATCATTTCAACCATATACTCAAGATTAATTTCAGCCTCTACCATTTGTAGAAATATAGGATTAAGAGAAGTATAATAGAGAGTTTATGTAATGGTAAATTAAATACAATAGATTCTAAAAATCAATCCTAACTCAAAGAAGATATATCCTACTTACACTTTTGATTGGGGATACATTAGACAATCGATTTCATTACCAATATGGATATGCTAGACCTAAAATAGGGATATATTACCATAATGAATATCAATAGGGAGGGTTCCAAAACATTTAGTCAATAAAAACTACATAGTAACACTAACTAGGTCCTATGTTTTCATATTCATTATATAATAACAAGTAAATAAATATCTAATGTAGTGCTCACCAAAGCTTGTGGCATAAAATGGGGGTAATAAAAACTAAAATTAAACATGCATAGAAGACATATACTCATATATATATATATATATATATAATCCTAATGCATGGAAGAGAAGTGAAAATGAATATCTATATACTCTTACAAAGGAGGAACAATGCTACAAATACTTACCTTTGAAGATGAACCCACCAAGCCTCAATGTCTCCCTTGGCCATGGTTATTCTCAACAGGTTATTTTGGTATGTAATGATGAAAAGGATAAATAATATCTAAGGTGCACAACCTATTAATTCATCTAAAATACTTCTCCATAAGATAAGATCTGTATCTACAAAGAAAGTATGAAACCTTAAGATTGTTCCTCAAGTAAAATAGTGGATAAGAAGACTATAAAAAAGCATGAATAAATAATAAATCTTGCCTACTCTCTAAGAATAGTGAAATGGATGTGTTTTTATAAGTAGATTTAACCCTAAACCCTTCCAAAAGTTTCAGCTGATAAGGTCGACTTGGTCAACCTAGTATCATAATTGACAAACACTTACTAGTTCATGGACTAGGTCAGCTAGGGACTAACCTAGACCCTTAATATTTTTTGTCAATAAGAATACAAGGTCAATGAAACTGACATAGTCATGTAAACTATAAAAAAGGGGTTTAGTTTATGGAAAGGGATAATGAAGGTTGAAAATGACTATAAGAGTGTGAAAAATAAGAGGCAAAGCTTATGGGAATGGTTTTTAGGAGACAAATGTATAGATATTAAATGGTAATAAGGGACAATAATCCTATGAAACACCAATGGTCTTCCCACCCCTTTCTTGGTGCACCCCTTAGGGCATGTAATTAAAGATATTAAGACTCAATAGGTTTTTTCAAGATAGAAGCATTAGCAATTGATAAAGTTTTAAAATATTATGTGTATACATATGCCTCACTTGAAGCTCATCATGTGTCATGTAGGTGTAACAAGGGATAATGGTTTGAGAAAGAACATAGTAACACACAATGCTGAGTCTAAAAAAAGTTGTAGTATTTTAAAGAATAAAATAACTAAAAGGAAATGATTGAAATGGAAATAAATAAAAAATTAAAATTAATGCATTATATTACTTACCTTTATCACTAGATGATTGTCTATGATGTTTGTAGTTTTGATTATGGAGGGTGTGGATACTACTTTTGAAAAACCCAAGAATACAAAACTAAAGATTAAAAACAAACAAATGCAAGAAAGCCAATATAATTGGTGTTACATGGACATGATGTACTTGGAAATTTGGCAAGCTGGGGTGACAAGTGATTTGTTAGACCAAATGACCAAGTCAAAATTTAGAGTAAATAAGGTAACCAAAAATCCAAAGATATTAAATACTAAAAAAATCAAACAAGTAAAATTAAGTAAGAAAGGAAAAATCACCAAGACAAACCAAGGATACATGTTAGAATGATGGTAATCAAAGATCAATTTAAAATTAGTAACAATATTTACTTAAACAAAGATGAGAAAAAAAATATGGTAAAACAACATTTATGAATGAGAAGTAACAATACTTACCCAATCATCAATGGAAAAAAGTGCATAAAATTGAAGACAACATTGGTGAGTGAGAAGTAAAAATCCAACCTCACTCAATAATGGAAAAAGTACATAAAATTAGAAATGGACTTAGGCATCTATAAAAAGGGTAGTACAATAATGAAAAATGGTAAAAGAAAATAAGGCATGTCTAGAAATGTAAAGCTATGGTGTAAAGAAAGTAATCCATAGTTTCTCAAACATGTTGTTGTGCTCTAGGGATAGATAAAACTAAAACAATGTATTTCTATCATGTTTTTAAGATGTGAATAATAAGGAAGTATAGAAGAGGGAAAATAAATTGAGAATCACAATTTTCCTATCAAGGGATAAATGAAATGGAGGAGAGAATGAAGAAAAAATCAAGGTAGAGGAAATCTTTATCAAAGTCAAGACACTCATATTAAGTTTGTCAAAACAAAAGGACTTTTGACATTAAGGACTTTGAATAAATTCTCTTAGACACATAAATTTTAGGTCAACAAATGAATTTTGTAGATCATTCCATGAAGGATGTATGTATAAAATTTAAATGGACTTACCTTCCTAAAATGTGTTCCCCATTCCTTATGACAAGTTACAAAGTTATTGGTGTACTGTGAATATTGGTTACTTGAATGATAAAATAGGTAGCACCATAGAGTTTATTGAATTCTCCTATTACAATATACTAGCCTACTGCACCCCAATGGACCTCAACCTTATTGTGATTCCAACTATGGAGTTTGAGATTCAATTAGAGATAGGAGATGTGCTTATAATCACATATCTTTGTATGATATTAACTTTATATATATCATTTAATTTTATTTCAAATGATTTGGATTTTAATTTTCTTGATGGTTATTTCTATTCGTCCTCCATATGGATTTGGAAAACCAAACATGGGTGTTAAAGATGACTTTCATTGAATACTTGGGACTTGGTTTCTAAGAGAGAGAAACTTAGATAACATTGTGTCTAAGAGTCTCATAAATTTAGGTTAAATAAAAGTGATACTTTAACTTTGACCTTCTTTTATGTAATGTGGAGTTAAAGGAAAGGAAATCAATATGAATGAAACATGAAATAATTTGAATTACTCAAAATCATAAGAAATGTGATAAAGGGTGAAAAAGGGATAAAATGATATAAAAGTGTGATTCCTTGTCATAATAAATGAGGGAAATGGAGGAATACATGATAAAATAGTTTGTTATGCAAATTTCATTTATCAAACAAAAGAAAAATATAAAGCTAAGAACAAGAATAAAGAACTTTTAATCATTATAGAACACATTATATATAAGGAGTGAAAAGATGGTGATTTTATGAGGAATTCTAGGTCCTATCTATGGTCTTACACAAAAACTCAAAATAAAATCCCACGAGGGTGAAAAAAAAGTATTGGAAAAATAATTGAGATAATAAAAATATGGTATTTTTGAGGAAGGTCAGGTCCTATCCATAGTATTACACTAAAACTCACAAATGAGAAACCTAAAGGGTGACAAAAAGTGTGTTAAAAGTATGAAGACAAAGAGGATAAAAGTACATCATGAATAACACTGAGTCTATCTACATTTTTAAAATGCAACTCATGAGAAAAAGGGAAACCAAAATACCAAAATGAAGGACTAAGGTTTGTGAAAATAGAGAACTATTGTAGACGGTGATACCCATGTAAGTATATTGTAAAAAGGGTTAGAACTATAACATATAAAAATCATGAAAATAAGGGAATTATTAGGTAAAATATATTTTGAGGATTTTCTCTTTGGTGGGATCTTTGAAAATATGACCTTCATTGGTTGGAAGCTCATAGGTGCTTAGACCAAGAATATATTTGACTAAATAGGGTCCCCACCATTTTTGGGCATATTTAACTTATATGTCAAAAGTGTATTCTCATTTAAGGACAAGATCACCAACATGAAATGTCATAACTTTGACTCATTTGTTATGTTGTTTTGTAATATAGGCCTTGTATTAGTGATGGTGTTGTAAATTAGAAATATGTTTTTTGTCAAGGAGATTGAGAACATGAAGGAGAGATTCATGTAATTATTCATCAAATATGATACCATGAAAAGATATATAGAGAGATAATTTCCACTTCTAATGGAAGGAATGATTTAAAACCATAGGCTAGAGAGAATAACATTACCCCAGTGGCAATGCGTGTGCTAGTGTGATAAGCCCAGAGAGTAGGATAAAGATGAAGGTGCCAATCTATACAGGTGTCACAAATTATCTTCTAGAGAATAATATTAATAATTTTGTTGGTGGAAATAACTTGGCCATAACATTGTGGATGATAGGATGTAGTGAAATTATGATTGATTTTAAATTTAACATAGAGCTATTTGACATATTTCTTTTTGAAATTACCACCATTATCTAAAATGATAGTATGAGGGACATCAAAGTGGAAAAGGATTTGATTAATGATGAATTTATCTATGGTGGTAATAGTGACATTAATGAGGGGAATATATTCAACCCATTAGGTAAAATATTAAATGTCTATGACTATAAAGACATGCCCATCTTGAGATTGAGGTAGTTTTCCTATGAGATCTAATCCCCAAATGGAAAATGGCCAACGAGATTATACTATTTAATACTTAACTAAAGGTAAATGAATTAAATCACTATGAATTTTGGAAGGAGTATACTTTTTATAAAATTTCATGGCATCCTTTTCAAGAGTGGGACAAAAGTATCCCATACATAATCATTTTCAAGTTGTAGCATGTCTTCTATAGTGGCCACTGCAAATGCCCCCATGTGCTTGTTCAAGAAGAGGAGGAACCTCATATTGCTTAGTATAGTAGAGAAATGTATATTTAACATTGTGATAATATAGGATTTTGTATAAAATTACATAATTAAAATATTTATTTTGAATGATATTCCTTTCACAAAAATCTAGGTCGGGTGAGCAATTTTGATGTTCCAGAAATTGAATGATGTTTTTGCACCATGGGATTTGATGACTGGTGATAGCCTCAATGTTTCAAATTAGTAAATATTTTGGTTGGATAGAATATGGATATTTTATTATTTGGATAAGAAAAATATGGTTAGTAATAACGTGGTGTGGATGAAAAATATATGCTGAAGAACCAAGGGAATTGACAATAGAGTTTTCATATCAAGGGATAGGGTCGATGGTGAAACAAATTAAATATTTCCTGAGAGTAGTTGCAATTTGATGTTAAGAAATTATATTATCACTTTTTAATTGGTAATAAACATTGAATTGGTGGAAAATTATTTGTGAATTTCCTATATCATTTAGGTATTGGATATCTAAATCAAAAGAAATTCTCATGCCTAAGATTAAAGATTTCTACTTTGTTATGTTGTTAGTGACATCAAATGTTAAGGAAAAAGCTAAAGAGATGATTTTTACAAGAGGGATTATAATAATAAAAGCTTAAATATATATTTGAAGACATTTAAAACCATTAAAATGAAGGTTCCAATTATCCTCATGTAAATTAACATTAATTTCAATAAGTTCTTTGATATCTACTTTTGGTTTAGTAGTATCAGGGATGATAGCATATTTGTCAAGATTACTTGCTTTAAGATTAGAAGTGAAGTTATAGAAGTAATTTTTATGAGATATTTATTTATTTATACCTTTAATATATATAATATTATCATTATGAATACTATATTAAAGGTGGTTTTTAGTGGGCACGAGAGCTATGGGAAGTTGATCAGCAATGCTTTTTTCTTTGACAACTTTTTGAGTAATAATTCAGAGATTAAATTCCATGGAAAGGACCATTAAATTACCAATTTTATCTCTAGGAAGAAATGATTTAGAGAATAAGTGAAAAAGGGGATCATAATGGATGATAGCATAAGTGGTCTGATAAAGCATATAATGTCCATGTTTTTCAATTGTAAAATATATGGTGAGAAAATCACATTCAACTTTTATGTAACATTTCTCATAATCAATGAGGCATTGGATGATAAAGTAAATGGAATATTATCTTTAGTAAAATATTTTTGTGAAAGTATTACCCCAATAGATATGGGTGTGGAAGAGGTATATAGGATCAAAGGTTGATCATTTAAATGAGGACTAAGAGTAGGTAAGGTGAAGCAATGATTGTTCCATATTATTAAATGTATTTTGATAAGGATGTTTCTGTTCTAGAGCATTACCTTTATTTATAAGTGAATTGATGGAGTGGATACAGTAAGATAATTTGGGGATGATGAATCATCTAATTATCTCAAGTTTCCTAAGATAAGTGTGAATGTTTAGAATGGAATCGAGGATGGGCATGTTGATGATAGCATTAATTTTGGTAGGGTCAACATCAATACCATGAAGATATATTAAGAATCATAATAGTTTTTCAAATGTGACACCAAAGACACATTTGTAATGATTTAATCTAACTTTATATTTAAGAAGGTAGTCAAAGATGATGGAAAGATCAGAAAGATGAGTCTTGTGACATTTAGACTTAGTAATGAGGTCATCCACATAGATTTCTATAATTTTATGAATAATTTCATGGAAGATATGGGTCATTTCCCATTGATAATTAGCTCTAGAATTTTTGATTCTGAAGGGAATTTTAACATAGAAATAGGTCCCTAATTCTATGGTGAAATTTATCTTATGTTGGGATTGGGGGTAATTTGAATTTGGTTATTTCCCAAGAAACTATCCATAAGAGACAAAATTTCATAACTAGTTATGGAATCAATAATGGCATCAATCAAAGGTAGAGGTAAATTACCCTTGGGATAACTAAGATTAAGATTACAAAAATCAATGTAGATGTGAATGACCATGGTGACTTTTTTATAAACAAGAATTATGTTAAAAACCCATTTCGAATAATCCATTGGTTTGATAAACATATCATCATTAAGTTTGATAATTTATTTATGGTATAAGGTAAACACTTTAGGAGGAAAATTCCATTCATTTTGACACATAGGTTGGGCATCAGGATAAGTGATGATATTATGAACCATAATTCTAGGGTCAATAGTATGTATGTCCTCATAAGACCAAGCAAATATCTCAATATATTTAACAAAAATAAGTTAAAGTTATCATGTTTAGTGGGTGTGATTTCACTAGAAACTATAATAGGCTAAGGGCATGATGGAGTACCATATTCAATAGGATTAGTTTCTTTGATAAACATAGAATTTACATCTTAGAAGTCGTATGGTGAATTTGGTAAATAATAGATTGGATTAGCTTTAGGATCGATGCTAGCAATGAAGTTGTTGAAATAGGGGGCTCTATTTTTGAAATTCTAAGTTTTTTATGTTGCCAAGGAAGTTGAAGTTCTCAAGCATGAATTAATTTAATAATAACTTCATCACTATGAAAGGTAAGAAGATGGCCATAATACTCAGCATATACTTTGAGATCAAGAATTTGATTGCCATGGTATCATATTTAGAATTTATTTGATAGACATCGGTAGCCTTGGCATCTTATGTAATCTTAGGATTAGGAGAAGTAGATTTATTAGATGAGATTGATGTATCATTAGTTTCTTTATTGGGGGAAAAATTGATTGTAATGATGGGATATATAGGTGGTATAAAATTTTTAATACTATCAAAAGGTTCAAAAGGAAAGATTTATTTGACCACCTAAAGAGTGTCAAGAATTGGAGTATTATCAGGATGCACATAACTTTCAGGAGCTAACTCAAAATCCATAGAAATGGTGTGAACATCCTAGTTAAAAACATGTACTTGAACTAAAGTGTTTTGATAATGGTGTACATCCAAGTCTCTAGATTGAGCTTGGTCCATGATGTAGTTATCATCATAGGTTAGAGAGATGGTACATGCTTGAGATTCAAGGTGAGTTTTAGAAGGTGAATTTCCAAGGTCACTAAAATTTTATGGATACATGATTAGAGGATCTTGGAATAATTTATCCACTCATAGTCATTGTAGGTGAAGGCATATTCTAGGTAAAAATGTTTTTGGGCATTGCATGAAGAGGGGAAATTAGTGATCTCATAAATGAGAGGAATAGTGTGATCATGAGGTAATATAGAAGGAGGAAGCCACTTAGAGATATAGGGAGGTAGATTAGTAGTGTTGCAAGTATGCTGTATATCATTAGGTGCATCATCATCTAAATTAATGAGAGTGACATGTAAGTTTGGATTAATGTTGATAAATTTAGGCAAGGGAGCATTGTTGATGTTAGGAATGGTAGGGATACAATATTGAGAATTTATAATAGGAAGTTAAATAATCCAAGGGTTGGGATCTACCTCATGTTTATACAAATTTATATTATGTAGGAATGTGATGCATTTTATACTAGAGGAAGCAATATCCCTCATTCTATGAGTCCAAGGGTGACCAAGGAGAATGTTATAATATAATAAAAAACCAAGGACCATAATTTTATTTTGAATGGTCTTTAGCCTGACTGTTAGGGGAAGCCAAATAAAATCAAATGGATTTTGATTAGTTTTATCAAATCCATGATAGGTAAGATGGGTTTACTTGAGATGATCCTTATTATATCTAGGTTTTTTAATGATCCATAAAGATGTTCTATTAGTATCATACCCTTTTTCAACTAAACATTTATGGATAAGGGTAGTATAAATGGTTGTTTTAGTGAATAGTGGTGGATCATCAGTGTGAAAAAAGATCTCATCATTAATCATGTCCTTTTAAATATATTCAATAGAAGGATTAAAAGAAAGACAAATGGACTCAATGGTATGTATGTTGGTAGGTTGAGGTTAAATAGAGGATGGTTCTTCATATATAAAAGATAGATCTTCAATTCATTATAATTGTTGCATGAGAAACATGTGATGTTAAGGAGAAGTAAAAATTAACTCCATAAGTGAAATATTTCAAGTCATGGAGTTAATTTCTCTTATAAAGTTCTAGTTGGATTTAAAAGAAGATCTAGTGTGAGGTATAGAAGGTAAGGTAGATTTTGACAGAATGGAAGTTGTTGGGGGTTGAAAAGAAGGGGGTGATTCCTCATGGGTTTCCAAAACTAAATGAGTGGTTATAGTATGTTTGAGAAGTTATTTTTCCAAATATTTTTTCTTAGTTTTTGCGATGGGATCTTTGTGAGCTAGCTTGTAATGATATTTGACCTTAACAACATTAGCATATTGATAATTATTGTAATATTGTTCATAGTCAGCATGAATAACACAAATGTCCTTGGGATATTGTCGATTATTATAAGAAGAAGATTTGGAAGATTATCATTTTTGAGAATTATTATTGTACTCTTGATGATGAAGTTAGATCCTAACTTCATGATTAAAGGAATCATAAAACATGTAGAAGGAACAAATTTAGTAATTTATTGATAGGTTTCATGAGAATGGCTAATGTTAGCATAGAACCAACATAATTGATTAGGGTGATACAATTTAGGAGGATTATTAATATAAGTGAAGGTTTTAGAGGATGGTGAGAATTATTTCATTTGTTGTATAGTTAGTAGTATGTGAGAATATTGGGGAATGTCAACGTTGGCAACTCCTTTTTTGGTTTGAGGAGTATTATTGGTGATGCCATTAGTAGAAGTTTGAAAATTTCATTTAATGAATTTGGTATTAAGTTCAAATTTCTTCATCGGTAAGTCTTGACATTTGTCTTGGTCAAGAGCTTCATTAAGCATTTGAGGAACAAAAGTGCTAACCTTGTATTAAAGTATAGGATTTAAAGTAGTTATAAAAATATTGAACAAATTTTTGTTAGTCATATTATGGTTAGCTTTATGATCCATATAATTCCATCATTTGATAAAATCATAAGCTCATTTGGTGGGAGATTGCTTAGCATTGATGAAATGGATAAGGTAATTTTTTAGAAGGTCATTATGTTGAAACTTTTTAACTAAAAGATTGAATAAATACTCAATTTACTAAATGTATTATTGGGGAAGTTGGTTTTACCATTCTAATACATCGTTAGTGAAGGTTTTAACTAGAATTTTATTTGTTGCAAAGTATTAGTTGGGATCTATTATTTACAAATTTTACCAAATGCTTTGAGAAGGATGCAGGGTATTTAGTCCCATCATAATTGATAGTTATAGATTTATTACAAATATCAATGGACATGTTGGAAGGAGCTAAAGGCTCATTTTGGATATTTTTGAGCATTTTGTTATTCATAATAGGATAAGGAATAACATTTCTTGAGGCATATCTAAGAGGTGGAGGAATAAAATTTAGATTGGTTTGAGGATTCAGAATCGAAGGTTTATTATCCATATTGATTAAATGACATTTTAATTTCATCATTTGAGAGGTGTTATATGTTTGCATTATGTTTATTTATTGTATGAATTGTGTGAGAAGTTGAGTCATATCAATTGGTGGGTTGGTGTTTGTAGGAGAACTCCTAGAATTGGTATTAGGGGGAGGATTATTCGAAGGTGGATTAATAATGGGATTGTTGGATATATTTGTGTCAATTGCACCCACATTATGTTAAAAATATTAAAGATGAGAATTGTCTTGATAGGTATAAAAAGGATTAGATCCCCTTAATTCATATTGAGGTGTGATTTGAACCATGTTACAATCCATAGCCGAAAGAGGAGAAGAGGTGTTTAGGGAGTGAGGGTTCTCTTGGGAGGTAAAAAAGGGAGAAAATAATACCCCATATAGTTTGTAAATGGATTTAAGTTGTCCAGGAAGATTCTAATAGGGGAATTCATGTCATTTTGAGGAAATGAACAAAATTCTAAGGAAATAAAAACTAAGAACTAGGTCATCTAGATAGGAGAGTAGGGTCAACAATAAGAGTATAAAGTTAACTAGGTTGAATCAGTACTGCAAAGTAGGAAAAAGATAGTTTAATAAGGATAAAGGGTTGACTAGGTTGACTTAGTAATATAACCTGAATGTCAAAATGGATATAGAGTCGACCAAGTCCACTAAGCACTACAAGAAAGGAAAAATATAGTCTATAAAATATCGTGTCAAACATAATTATAATGTGCTAAAAATAGGAATAAATGATTTAGTTGAAACAAGAAATTTAAGAAAACACTCAAATCATTGGATCAATGAGAATGATTCAATTAACACACAACACAAAACCTTTCACCAACACTGTCCAATGCAAGTTTTTGCAATATAACATGTAATGAGTAGAGAGAAAGTAGTCAAATGAAAAGTAAACTATAATTAAATTTTCATCCTAAGTGTTGTTACATTATTATAAAGCATTATTTTATGTGTGATAGGGAATTTGGATGGAAATAAGGAAATATAAATCAATCTATGAATGGTTTTAGGATGTTTAGGCTAAAAGGGATTTATGTTGATAATGGTACTGGCTTAGTATTGGGGCCTACCCCTTCACTTCATAATCTTATATTGATAAGGGTGTCAGCTTATTTGAAAATATATACCATTAACCATATGTTTATACTTGGCCAAAAAAACAAGTCAGCTTCCCCCTTGGTGATGAAATCCATGTAGGTAGGCCTTGAGAAGATAAATGTTAAGTATATTTTGAGTATTGTGTGATTTGGTAGTGTGTGCAAAAAATAAAAATAGTGAAACTAGACTATATTTTTAAAAACCACCTAATTAGATTATGTGAGATACTCTAAGAATGCAAACAAATAAGAATGAAAGTGCAAGTTAATTACTAATATATAGTTGTTAATTCCCAATTTAAGAATGGTATAAAGTTGGTTCAATTGACACTACATGAAAACATTACAAAAAAAAATTAGCAAAGTTTCTACTATTATTAGAAGCAAGAGTCCTTAAGAACTAAATTGATCAAGTTGACTCAGTGTTTTAGATAAAATATAGGCTATAAAACTAAGTTGACTAGGTTAACTTAGTTTATTTTATAATTACAATTTTTAAGACTGCAAACTTGCATAATATAAAATTGTAATGAAGTACTGAATTAAAAGAGAAAGAAAGAAATGAACCTTGGTGGGTTGGAAGATTCTGAAGATTGATTTTTTTTTGTTGAAGTGCCTTGAATGTTTCTTGCAATTTCTACCAACTATGTTGATTGGGTAAACCTAGTTCTACGAAACCCTATTCATTGAATCCTATTAAGATGATTGAGTTGACCTGGTTGACTTAGTTTGTTATCTAGATACTAAGTGTAAGACTAAGTTGACATGCATGACTTAGTTTGTTGTTTTGGATGTTGAATGGGAGACTAAGTTGACGTATTCGACATGATATAATATCTATAATTGAAGAAGAGTAGTATGTTGACCTGATCAATCTAGTAACCTATATCATATGAAGATCTACATAAAAAGAACATAGTCATTTTAATGTGACTATGTGTTAAACCTATGCACAAAAGTTAAGACTATACTAGCCTGATCAACCTAGTATCATAATTATAGAAACATAATGAAATAATAGAAATGAAAAGTGTGAAAGAAAATTTTCAAGGGTTAGATTCACATTGAGTTCACTAGAATGTATTATGAATATGAAGGCAATGTGAAGACAATGGTAAGAAAAAAGTGGAAATATTAAGACAATCCAACTAGCGGTGGGATAGGATTCACATTGGGTTTACCCGAATGTATACAATGGGAAATATAATAGATCTACAAATCAATCCTAGCTCAGATAAGATAGATCCTACTTACACTTCCAATTGGTGATACATTAGATAATTAAGGTCACGACCAATATGGATCCACTAGACCTAATAAATAGATCTCTTATCACAATAAATATTACTAGGGAGGGTTCCAAAGCCTCCATTCAAACAAAACTATGTAGTAATGCTAATGAGGTCCTATGTTTTCATATTCACTATACTAATAAAAATTAAAGCAAAGTCTAATCTAGTAATCACCAAAGCTTGTAGCACAAATGGGGGGTAATAAACACTAAAAATAAACATACATAGAAAACATATACTCATGCCAATGTATATGTAATCCTAATGCATAGAAGAGAAGTGGAAATACTTATTTATCTACTCTTACAAAGGAGGAATGAATTTAAGAATACTTACCTTTGAAGATGAACCCATCGAGTCTTAATTTCTCCCTTGGCCAAGGTGTTTCATAATAGTTTTTTGTGTTATGTAAGGATGATAAGGATAAATCATCTATATTCTACACAACCTATCAAGACATCCAAAATAATTCTCCATAAGATAAGATCTGTATCCCTAAATATAGTAAGAAACCCTAAGCTTGCTCTTAAAATAGAATGGTGGACAAGTAGATTATAAAGAAACACAAATGAATAATAACTATCACCTACTCTCTAAAAATGGAAAAATGGATGTGTTTATATAGGTGAATATAACCCTAAAACCTTCTCAAAGTTTTGGCTAACAAGGTTGACCTACTATCATAATTAAAAAAAATTACTAGGTCACAGACTAGGTCAGCCAAGGTCTGACCTAGATCTTTAATAAGTTTTGTCAATAAGAATACAAGGTTAATGCGACCTACATAGTCATGTAAACTATCAAAAATGGTTTAGTTTAGGTAAATGGATAATAAAGGTGGAAAATGACTAGAGGAGTGTGAAAAATAGGAGGCAAAGCTTAGAGGAATGGTTTTTAGGAGATAAATGTGTAGATAACAAGTGAAAATAAGGGAAAATAATCTTACAAAGCACCAATGGTCTACCTACCCCTTTATTGGTATACCCATTATGTAATTCACTCAAACATATTAAGACTCGATAGGTCCTTGCAAGATAGAAAGCATCAATAATTAATAATGTTTGAAAATATTATGTGTATATAGGGAGGAGTCCCATAGCTATTAGTTCTAGTAATAACATGGATATTTATAAAATCAAAATTATTTACCACATGATATGGTAGATTTATCATAGAGGCTTTAAGAGGATTAGTAAGATTCATCATGTAAGTTTGATTTTTTTTTTGAAACTTTTTTCAAACAAATGTTTCATGATCAGAGGATTATCTAGATACTTAGGAAAATAAATATATAGAAGTTTAAAATGAACAAGATCAAGTTGTTCGATATAGTTTCACTAATAGGATAAAATAAAAATATGGAAATGGACTAAGTAAAGATGAAGACTCTAGTTGGAAAAGTGAGAAAATATAATAGTCTATAAACTAACTAGGTTGAGGTGGTTGATCTAGTTTGAAAAGAAGGAAAATATAATAGTTTATAAATTGATTAGGTTGATGTTATTGATCTAACTAGAAACTCATTAAGACAAAATAGTCTAATAATATACTAGATTAAGCTGACTGATCTAGTTAGAAATTAAATGAAATAAAATAATCTAAAAATAGACTAGATTGAGCTAGTTATTATAGTTGTAAAAATATGATGACATAATAAGTGTATTAAATCAATATAGTCAATATAATTCTATAGTCTGGGAAAAAAATTAAAAGGCTTTATGTTTGGAAAATTTAGTTTTAAATATATAAGTAAATTTTAGCAAACAAGCAACTAGATCAAACTGGTCGATCTATTTGAAACACACAACATAAAACTTGTATCAATGTTGGTTAATATATTCTAGAATACAAAATATAATGGTACATAAAAAGTATAAATTATGTAATTCATATTATAATTAATTATCTAAAAATAATATCAAGAAGTTGTACCAAATTTTATGTTTGATAATAAAAGATACTAGCTTTTCAGTTGGATAATGCCGGCCTAATGTTTTAGAGTGATAAATATGGAGGGAGTGTCATTACCATAGCCCAATAAACCTAGTTTCAAGGGTAATATGGAAGTAACTTATCTCTTATAATTGTTAACAAATTCACCACATAATCAAATAAATGATTTGATTCTTAAAATTGAATACAAAGGGAGATCCTAGGCACTTATGAAATACCATGAGGTACATGGAAACTAAATACCATGTTTATGTATGTATTATGTATATAATTATGGGGAAATACTCTCATGCCATGATATTTATAAAATATATATAAGTATTTTAAATAGAATATTATGTATTAGTTCATGATAGTAGCTAAGCAATTTTAAAACTATCAATACATAATTTCTAAAGAAAGCTAAGCAAGTTGAAAATAAAAAATAAAATCAAGGTTTTAAAAAACCAAGCTAGGATTTTTGAAATAAAATAAACAAGGAGTCATATAAAAATTAAAGTGATTGTAATTAATCTAAAAATAGAGTATAATTTCCTTTACTTATGCTAAAATTTTGAAACATGCAAAATAAGATTAAATGAGTTGATCTAATTGGAAAAGTGGTATATAATGGAGCCAATCTTGTTGACTCAGTCTATTGAAAAAAATAATCCTAAACAAACAAAATAGATCAATTCAACTTAGTTTTATAGGGGAAAAATACATATAACTAAATCAAGCTAGTCAATTTAGTTGATTGTGTGGGTATAGTTTTACAAAACTAAAAAAATGAGAAAATAGTAAAAAAAAATTGAATTTTTAACTGAAATGTAGTAAATAAAGTTTGATTAAAATTTGACAAAATAAAAATACTAAAATTTTTAGAATTAACATGGAGGATAGAATAAGATTGACTAGGTTGATTTTGTAACTTTTTTGAGAATGTCAAATTATTATTTGACTGGGTCATCCAGGTGAGTTTTTCATATTACAAAGGCATAAAAAAGTTATTAAACAAAATTGAGTCATTATATCTAGTCTAAATAAAAAAGATAAAAAATAATAAAATGTAACTATATTGACCATATTAATTTCATTAGTTGAAATTGAAATAGAGAAAATAATAAAATTGAGTTGGTCCATTTAGTTACACATAAAAGGAGGAATAAATGAGTAGATTGATCAGTTCCATGCAGTTGGTTGAAACTAAAAAACTTGTGGACAAAGGACATAACTAGATTGATATTGTTGATTGAGTTGTAAACCTATACACAAAAGATGGAACTAGATTGATAGGTTTAATCTAGTTAAAACATGTGAATACAACATAAAACTAGATTGACATGCTTGATGTAGTTGAAAACATGTGTACATAATATAAAACTAGATCAACAAGCTTAATCCAATTGACCATAATTGAAATAATAAAAAATTTAAGGGTTAGATTCACATCAAGTTCACCAGAGCATATGAAATGAATTAGGATGGATATCTAACATGTCTTACTTAGTGGATTCCAAGATTGGAGAAGGTAACATTACCAAATGATTCATTACATATCTATTTATATCAAGACATGACCAATTTAGATATGATAAACCTAAACAAGGGATATTTATCACATAACACCAAAGTAGAGGGTTCTAAATCCTTTAGTCGGATGACATTATGAAATAACCCTATCTAGGCCTACAATACATAAAATAAATGTAATGTATTACTTAATAAAACTTGTATCATAAAAGGGGATAGTTATACAAACAAATCAAAATAGAAAAAGGGAACTCTACTCTCTTTAATTTAGAGATAAAATAAAAAAGGAATATAACATTCATCCTATTACTTTATGAAATATATATCTGAAAAATGAAAAAATAAAACTTAGGAATACTTACCTCGAATTGAACTCATCACACCTCAAGATTTCCCTTGGCCAATGGTGCTTTACAAGAGGTGTTTTTTTTTTTTTTTTTTTTTTTTTTTTTTTTTTTTTTTTTTTTTTTTTATTTTAAGGATTACACTACATAAAAAATATCTAAGCTAAAAGGCTCCTAATTTTCATCCAATAATTTACCACAAGACAAGCTTATTTTCTTCCAAGGCAAAACCCTAAGTAATAACTCCTCAAGTGTAGAAATAATAGAATTGTGAGATGTAACAATGTGAAAATGAATAATCCCTTATTTTTAAATGATGTGAAAGGGATATTAATATCCAAATATTGACCCAAAACCCTCCCAATAATTGTTCCAACAAGGTTGGCTAGGTCAATCTTGTTAGGTGGGAAATATAGTTGTTAGGTCTTAAACTAGGTTAGTTTGGCTAACATAATTCCATAATGTACATTCAATTATTAAAATAATAAATAGAGTTTATATAGTAAAAAATTTAATAAAATGGGTGTTTTCATTATCATGGGATATTTTTGATGGTGAATTACATAGAAGAGTCTATCAATGAGTTTTATTTACTTAGGAAGCTGGATAAAATTAACTTGTAATGGTTTTAGGTAATGTTATAGGGATTAACAATATTACAAAGCACTGAAGGTCTTCCCAACCTTTTTCTAGTGCACCCTTTAAGGAACACACTTAGACAAATAGAAACTCAATAGGTTATTGAAAGAGATATATCATTATCATATGATAATTTAAATAAATATTGTGTGTATACAATCTCTCCCATAAACATTTTTCTATTGGATATATTAGATTACATCTTTCTAATTTGATTAAAATTTTATGATTAAATAAGTATCTAATTTCTAAAATATAATGATGCATAATTCAATATTTCATGTGTTGACTTATTCCTAATATTATTTAAAAAACCTCTAATGCTTCTTAGGACCAATTCTTGTTCCTTATAGCCCTTATGATTAACTAGTCTGATTCTATCTTGATCTTCATGACAAGTAAAAGAATTAATTCACTAACGTAATGATTTATTCAATCATAACATTCTATGATATACACAATAGTATTTGGATATATTTACAAGATATGGAGGAGGTAATTTGATCACATTCCTATGAAACATTTCTTTTATGATTTCACATGGTCTCTTAGTAACATTTAGTATAATATTTAACTAACTTGTTTGATGTATTTGATTGTAGCTTTTAATTTGGATATAAAACCTTGTTTATTATAATGTTTGTATATGTGCATGAAAACACATGATTAAAACTATCATGTGTTATATTATGTAGGTATGTAATTTTAGTTTCCAATGATGTGACCGTAGAACTAATTTTTTTTTAAGTCTTCTATTAACATGATCATAAGGATGATTCTATATTTGAGTGTTTCAAAAGTGCAAACACTAGTTATCTTAGTTTGAATATGCACAAATATGTCATATACCTTACCCCTTGAAGGAGTGATAACATGAACCTAGTTAGAGGGATTATATATATATATATATATATATATATATATATATATATATATATATCACCCTTGTTATGGTTAGGGGAAGAGGCTCAATATTATTGCAAAAAGATTGGTAAAGATAAGTTTGATTTTTATCTTGATTAGGATCATCTCTAATTTGTTTCTTTTTTTGAAATTTATAATAATGTATACAATAAAAAAGTAATGAATACAATTAGATGTTGGAATAAAAAGTGCTAGATATATTTATCCATATTTAACATGATTTTATGAAAATAAATGATGATTTAAAAAAAATGAATATTTTAAATTAGAAAATCAGGAAACCATGGGGAAAACTAGGGCATGCAGTGTTCAAAAATAAGTAGGTTCATCAAATGTTTAACTCAAAATTTATATGTGTGATATCATATATAATTTATAATATACAAATGAATAAGCACAAGGGTGATAAATAGATCTATAACAAGATAATCTGTAAACTTAGATAGATGATATTATGAATTTATAATATTGGGATATGATAAAAATATAAAGTAAAACTACTGATTAATATTATAATAAATGGAAAATAAGAGTATTTATCTATTTTATTGTGCACATACAGTTTTAGATTGAAACATGATAGAAGTGGACTAGATTAGGATAATGGAATAGTCATCAGATTTTTTTTTTGGTTTAGTGCTTGTGTCAGATCTGGATTATTATTTTGATGTTGGTTTATAAATTGGATGTAGGTGTTTAATATGGAATAGTGAATAGATATGGATGTAAACACTTGGAGACTTCTAGGGTTTTTTATCAAATTTATTCTAGTGCATTAATATAGTACACACAAGTTGGATTTATTTATCAAATGATCAAACCCTATCTTCCTTACCCTTGGAGTGACTATGTGAAAATGGGTTAAGCACCTTAGTCCAAAGACTAAAGTTTTATATAGTTCATATTTAGTGTCTACATCATTAAGTATTTCATATAACACATTTAACATGGACTCTATTGATGTTATAATATCATTTTTTTGGTCTACCATGTTTGTGTGTGTAATATGTACTTTTTTCATCCATTTTATATCTAATTTACCAAATTGATTACATTTTTATCAAAGGTTTGAGTGTTTTGAATATTTTTATAAGTTCTGCATTATCTCTGATTATTTTGTATTACTTTTTCCTTCTTATTTTTCCTCTTTGTTTTCACTAATAGGTCTTCTTGATTCTACCTTTTTATTTTTAATATGTAAACACTATTGTCTCATTCTCTACTCCATTTCTAATCCATGTTTTTATATCTTTTCTTCTAATTATTTATTTTTGATATAGAGCATTATCATGTCTAACATATTGAATATATATTTCAATCAACTCTTTTCTTATAAGAAACTATGAAATTTCATTTGACCACATCACAAAGTGGGTATTGCATTGAAAGGATATAGTACCACTATGATTTAAAACATATTTCTATTTCACCACATTATATTACTCTCTAAATTATTTATTTCATATCCCCAAATTCATCTATGATGAAGAATTACTTTTCAACAAGTGCGTTTAAATCAAATAACATTGGCTCAATTCTCATAATTTTTTACACTCTCATAATATTCATCTTGTTTATGTGACTTGGCGGTATGTTTAATGGAATATCCAAATATAATGGTAGATGCACTAGGTTATCCTTTTGCTTCCTATTTGATAGAAGAATTGAGATTATTATGTTACTAATCATCCATTGAATTTATTTAAGCAATGATTGGAAGACAATTATGGGGTTTCATTGTGTTTACATAGAGTAGACTATGAGTTGGTTAATTTATCTAGGAATGCATAATTTTAATCATCTAAATAATATGGATAAGTGGAAGGAAATAGGTGGTGGAAAAAGAATAAAATGAGGATAATAGGGGATATAAATTGGACTATACATGACATAAGAGATCGTTCATGGCATACTATGAGGAGAGGACAAAAGGTGGAGAAGATGTGAACAAGTGTGTAGAAGGAATTTTGTTCATCTTGTTTGACATACATACGATTTACCATGTTGGTTATGTAATTCAAATACCTATGTGTGATAATTTTTTGGAATGGCTATTAAAATCATTTTGGGTTGATGGTTTGTCAATTATTTATACGAATTAGAATTTATAAGGGCTATATATAGGGTTTTATGGAGCGTTCAGCCTCCACATAACCTTATATCTAACCTAGGGTAACATGGGAAGGCCGGGACTAGAATATTAGGTCTTGGACATGATATAAATAGAACTTAAAAAATATATCATATCCTTCCTTAGAAATTTGAATATCACTATTCAAAATGAGGATTCACTCTATTCGATATATATATATATATATATATATATATATATATATATATATATATATATATATATCCAATAGAGTGAATCCTCATTTTGAATAGTGATATTCAAATTTCTAAGGAATGATATGATATATTTTTTAAGTTCTATATATCATATCCTTCCTTAGAAATTTGAATATCACTATTCAAAATGAGGATTCACTTTATTGGATATATATATATATAAAATTCATGTTGAGCTATTTATCTCAAATTAGGTTATTATATATTCTTTTGGGTATTTGAAAAAATAGACTCAAATATGTTTATCTGTATGATGATTCGGTTGTTAACCAATTCATTATTTTTGGGGTCAAGCATGTGGGTTTCAATTATATTGAATCTATGTGTGTGTGTGTGTAATTTTGATTTTATATAAATTTGTATACTCATCTATATTTGTATATATTTAGATATATATAATATATATAATAGAATTCAACAATAAAGCTATAATATGAGGTATTACACACACACACACACACACACACACACACACACACACACACACACACACACACACACACAAAAATAAAGTTTAAAGTGATTGTGTGTATCACAAATAAAGTTTAAAGTGATTGTGTGTATTACATTCAAAATTTTAAATGGTTTATTTTGGACTAGGCATAAGATATAGTTATGTTTTAAACCAAATTCAAGTTATGAAAATCCATATTATTCATAAGATTTTAATATGTGGAGTTGGGAACTTTCTACATAGTCACCTGTGTACCGTGGGTATGAGTATATGAAAAATATGACTATAGGTTTACAATTGGATTTATGAAAATATGTACACTAGTGGTCTGATAAGGAGTTAATAACAAAATTTAATTTTTTATATTGAAAAATTCTTATACTTGGAATTGACTATGTATTATTATTATTATTAAGTTGAACCATATTGTTGTTGCATAGTTCATAAGAAGACTGAGTATGCAGGTTCAACTACATGAATTCCATTGTTCTGATTGGTCATGTTTAAATTGTGATAAGCGATACCCAATTAGGGTATTGGAATTTGTGTTCTAATTATTAATTTCAACCAAATCTAAGATATAATAAATGATACCCGAGCAGGTATTCAACTCTTTGTTTTTTGTTTATTTGTTAATACATGAGTTGGATAAGGGAAACTATGTTTCTTTATATTTGCACTTATGAATATTATTCAATTGGAAAAGCTTTAATGATTGTTTAGATTTAAAATTATTATAAGGTATTGATGAATAAATGAAAACTGAGTTTCAATTATTGAATTCTGTGTGTTTATTTATCATGAGAAATGGAATTCCTTAGTTTAATGAAAAAGGTTATGGGTATTTTGTTTATGAATTGACTATATACTTTACATATATAGTAAAATCTAAGGAGAATGACATTAGATGCCACATTAGTAGAATACTATATAAAAAAATTATGTATAATGTAATTATATGTATGCATTAATATATAAATATAAATTATACATACAACTTTGATATAATTGTTATAACAATGAATAATATATGCTTTTTTTATATTTGGTTAGTATAAAAGAATTATAATGTTTAAATATAATTAATTAAATGTATTTATGAGTCTAAATATAGAACATAATTATATATTATGATTGGTTGTTGTTATCTGTAAAATATGAATAATTTATTAGCCAGAGTTATAATATTATTTCATGGAGAAATAGTATTATAAGTTGCTTAGTGGATAAAGCAACTGGTAGTCTAAATACTCATCACCTAGATGATGTGTTATATTTATAATAAATTAGGTGCTAGGATTCCATTCCCTTCATTTGATGGACTAAATGAATGTTTATGATATTTCAATATTTATCATAATTTTTATTAGCTAAAGTGAAATATAATGAATGAATCTATTGGTTTATTTATTATTAGTTATTTTATTGAATCTCACATTTATGACCCTAATTAAATAGAGGATGGATTCCATTGGCTTAATTATCACAATCAATGTAAGATAATGTGTAATCTAATCAAGTGGTGTGAATGAATTTGACTCATCCTAGAGATCATTTATAATTGAAAACTTTGGCCAAAGTAATATTTGATAAACATTGTCATTTCCTATATTGATATAGTTTTCATATTTTTGTGATATCATATTAGAATGGATTTATTTATTGTACACATTATATATTAGATATCTTCAACACATGAGTTCTAGTTTGTTACTCTAGATTATTGCACCATCATTATCTACCCATCCATGAAGGGAGGGGCATCCCCCTATTTGGGAGATAATGTGGGGGATCTATGGTCTATGGTTAGTGTGGAAATGTGCTTAGATGATGCTCTCCCTCCTAGCTGGAGTACTATGCTAGAGACTACACTTAAGATTACATATTGATACTTGAGTCGTGGAGACTTTTGAGTCATGGAGACTTTGCTCAAAATATCTTTGTATCATGTTTTATCATTTGATATAATTTATGTAGTGTTGAAAACTATAATATTTATGCATTTTAATTCTATAATAGAGGATGTAATATTGTATCAATTATGATTGATTTAGTACTATTTCATTTATGTACAGATGTAGTATTTATGATTATTTAGTATTATTCATGATTTTAATATATGTTAATGGTGATCCTTATCTAAGGGGATTAGGTATAACCTTGATGGTTAAATAAATTAATATATTTACTTCAAGATCACTAGATATGATTTCTTGTGGTGAAATCTATATGTTAAATATGTGGAATTAAATTGAAAAAAATTGTTGCAATGATAAAACCCAATGGGGTTATTACATTTTGCATCTGTTTATGCCTTCTTTGCTTCACTCTCCATCATTTTTTCACTAATTTCTCTTTGAAGTGGGTTTTTATACCATTAAAATTTAATTTTACTCATTTTCAATCTCACTATATGCTCTTTATCCTTTTCTTTAAATTTTAGCTTCCCCTTCTCCTTCAATTTTATATTGGTATTCACTCTATCCTTCTCATTCCCCTTATTCATATAAGATGTATATAGACTATTGAACATATTATTGGTTAGAATCTACCTCTTTGTCTGAACACCAAAGTAAAATTTTCATCATTTCATGGCACTTCTCCTACATGACCCACATGATGATTGAATACATGTAAATCCAATGATAGGGGTTCAAAGTTGTAATGGGATTGGTTATTGTTAAATATAAATTCCCACTTTGTGAGTTGTCCAGATGGTAGTTTGTAGTTAGTTTTAGGAAATGATGTACTTGATATGTATATTAAATATTTAAGACATGATAATGCTCTGTATCAATTTTCTATTTCTATCATTTCCTATTGTTATATTATTCACATAATTTACTATTTTTTTAATATTACCCTTAAATTAATACAAATAATTATTAATTTTCCTTGATTGCATGCTTGGATTTTTCATAGCATATTTTCATGACATTATCCAAACTCATGACATTATTGTTTTCATTATGTAACATTCCATATAATTTTTGCCCCTCCAACTAACAAGAAATTATCCTTGAGTGATACACTTTTTTTGGTATGTGTGTAAGATGTAGATAATACATATATCTGATGAAAATTATGATTGATGAGTGTGTTATGAAAATATTAACCAAAAAGTAAAATTGTGCCATATGCTAAACCAATAACATTGGGAATGTACATGAATATGAAAAATTAAATTATTAAAAGTGTTTCAACAAAAAAATAATCATTTTTTTAGAAAATAATACCATCCTTAACTTACTACACATTAATTTACCATTCTCTAAGTTCCATATGAATATCCACCTAGTTGCTACAGGTCAGGTACTAATCACTACACCTCATGATTTGTCCTTATTCATGAATGCTTAAAATAATTAGTAAATCCAAAACAATAATAAAATTACATGATATAATATTCATTAATAAAATAATGCTTTTAAAAACAAAATATAAATATATATTCACATCATATTTATTAGTAATATTTGATAAGAGAAGAATGCAAAAGGTAACTTTATATACTTAGGAAGGGCATGAGAGCATTAGAAAAATTGGATTGGAGGAGTAGTTTTAAAATAATTTCTCAAATCATCACACCCAAAAATGAGCTTGTTTTTAGTCCTAAAGAAATCTAAACCTTTGAACATAAGAGCATATTAGTGAGAATTCAAATGGTTCTATTGTACCTATCCCATATTTTTTATAAAACCCAAAATTGTCTTTTATCCTCTTCCATTTCTTATATGGAGTTATTTCATTATATTTATCTACTACCCTCCAATAAATAATGGGAAACCATAAAATAGGAGGTTGATATGTTATGTAAATCCAACTCAATCTCTTAATTCTTACCAATTAATACATTTGGTGACTCTTTTAAGATTTTCCCTAAAATTATACATTAATAATCATTCCTTCCTTTTTAATTTAGGGATAAGCTCATTCAATGTAGCTAAATAAGCACTGTAGGTTTCTTGAAATATTTTTGTGATCAGGTCCAAGTATTGATTCTGGGCCTGTATTTATTCCATCCTAGTTCTTTTATCTACCTTGATTTTGTTCATTGATGCAATGCATTATTATTTTATCACATATGTCTCAGTAGCCTCCTCTATGATCCCTAATTTGGATTATTTCTCTTTCTCATGATATTCATATAATTATTCACATCTTATTTTTTTAATGAAAGGAAAAGAATAAAAATATATTAGAAGTACATCATCTAAATATAGGATTTTATTCCCTTCTTGCTCATGAGGAGAAATTAATTATGTATATATAATTCACATAATTTATTTTTATCCTTAAGAGTAATACTATTATATATTTCAAATAATGAGTGATGCTCACTTAATAGTTTTTTAATGTCACTATAGACTCCCACGAACTAAAATTTTAATGATTAACCATCAAGGTAGACATCATACGATCTTTTAGGAGTTATACAACTCATTATTTACATTGTTAACTAAATTTATATTCTACCTTATTTTTTTTGTTTTAAAATTTGTGTCTCATCCTATTTGACCTTATTATTTAGATATTTATTTTCATATATTAATTTTACTAAACTGATTATGTCATTAATTATTCATGATTTGTATCTTAAATCTTCATGGCCTGGATCTTGACATCTCTTTTCATGAATAAGTCTTCCTAACTAATATCTTCTATTTGAGTGGAAGTTATTGAAAAAGTATTTTCCATGTGTCTTCGAACCCTAGGAGAATATTATATTAAACTTTTAGCTTTAGGGGATTTAATATTTTCACTCTCTACTTATGATACCCTATCTAGTTTAGTTATCCCATTATATTTTATTTTAGTTTCCTTAATGTGTTCCCTAAGGCTTTTAATCTACATTAGGGATTCCACCATTTTATAAATTTATTCCTACCTAGGATGATTAGGGGTGTTTTTATCTATCATTTCCACTTATTAATGCACCAAATTATCTTAGTTTTACTCCAATGTTACCTTTTCTCCTTAAAAAATGTAAATTACTCTAGTGTTCCATCTCTTCATAATAATACAAAAACTCAAAGCTAGATGGAGAGTTTCCTTCATCAAAATTTCTAGTAGTATGACTTTCATTTACATGGAGTTGTTCTTCTTTCTGAGATGATTTTCCACTCTCTATTTGAGTAACATAAGGGGTTATTGGAGTGTGTTTTATTTTTATTATACACGTAATCCTTTACTATTGTCTTCTAGGAAAAAGTGGATTTGGAACCTTTTTTCTTATTTCTTACTGTAGTGGTGTGAAATGAAAAAATTGGTTACTTTAGTGTGGCTAATGACACCTAATCCATAGGTCATCCTACATTCTTGCAAAACCTTATATAATTTTATTTCACTAATTCCAAGTCATCTATAGCCTTCCAAAATCAAACCTTATAGACCCAAGTAGCTATTTTAGGCCTAGATCCATCCCCTATAGTCTCATTACCTATAGAAAAAAACACCCAACTTGGATATGAGTGTTGAAACCTAAGGTGTCTTATTTCTAGCACTATTATCCAAGTGCAAATTTGGTTCAAATGGTCATTTTCTCTTGGATCCTTATTCTAATTCATGTAGGCATAATATAAATTCATTTAACCCATGATCATTAAATCCCCTATAAAAGTCCATTTATAAGGGTTGGCACTCATTTACAAGAGAGAAACAAGAATACAAGCAAGTACACTCAAACACTTTTCCCTATTTTCTACATACATCCTTCCAATATTATTCCACACTTATTCAAACCCTTACACTAGTTCCTAGCCATCTAAAGTATACCCAATTTCACATCTAGTTGCATTTTCATACATAATTGCACCAAGAACTTCAATGGGAGAACTACATTATCTTGATCCCTCTTCAGAGTATTGGTATGTAGGTAGCATGCCCACACATGGAGTTTGATGTGTGTTCAATGTATCCTTTACACACTAACCCCTTCTATCTTTTTCCCATGTGGCCATTCAAGTTCAAGCATAAAGAGATATTAGGGATTTTTAAGATTAAAATAGACACATAGTGAGCTCTGTATACTTCTGAGCTTTGAAATATGACTGTTAGAGTAACATGGACCTGTCGAGCAGAACCCAAAAAACAAAAAATCACCTAGACAACAATGCTAGGAAAAGGACTAAAACATCAAAAAATAGGGTATCTCACTTTTGAAACTCCTATAAAATTAAAAAAATAAAAAAATTTAGGGACCTATTTTTAACATTGTCTTAGTCCTGTACCTAAATTCTTAGACCTTGTCTTAGACTGGACAACATAAAATAAGCTAAGTTACATTTCTCCTTCCTTTCTAACTATTTTTAGAAATGTCAAATTGCAATGAAATTTCACAAATTAGTATCCATAATTATGAATATTATTTACTAATTTTCCCTACTCATACTTATTTATTAAATATTAATAAAACTCCATTATTTCCAAAAAAAAATAAAACATTTGATGAACCTGACTTCAAATTTTGCACAAAAACCCTATAAACCCTATGGAAAATTATTTATAATTTTTTACCATAAAATGTTGATATTTTTGTATTTAAAAATTATAAATCTACAAATTAATTACAAAACTATCACATATTTTGTTAAAACCCTAGTTTTCATATACTAGGTCCTTTTTGCATACAAACACATTCCAAACACTAGGAAAAATATAATGCTAATTTTAGAAATATTTTTTGAGTTTTCCTAATTTTTTAAATAAAAATTATACAAATTTTATATAAATTCATATCAAAATTTAAAATTATCATACTATTTTTTAAAAAAATCATTAAAAAAAATCCTAGTTGCATCAACTAGCTCCCAATTACTTTCATGTACTTTTCCAATCATTTTCTAAATTTCTAGTTGCATATCAAAACTAGAAAATCAATTTTAAATTTAAAAAATCATATTATATTGCATAAATATTTTTTAAAAAACCTTAGTTACATATACTATCTCTTATCTTGCTTCTTTTGGTATCACCTTACATCCATAATTAAATTGCAAAAATTTTATTCATTTATTTACAAACTTTTCTTACATTTATTGTAAATAATAAGGAAACCTTAATGGGACCTATCATGTACATGAATGATGAAGTTTATCATATGCTATTACAAAGCTTCATCCTTTTAATTTCATGCTTATGCTTTATTATATGGGATGATATTACAAAATTCATTGCCAGAAATGCATAAAATTTCAAAATTCGTTTTGCATATTCTCTTTTACTCATATGAAATAATTACCAACTTCAATTTTCTAAACATATTCAAAATGTTATGTTACATGTCAAACCTTTATATGCCTTTATTCAAAAATTCATGATATCTATCCTTTACATTCGATCTCTCATATGGAAATTTTTTCAAGTTTATCATGATAAAAATATTATAAATGTCATAGCACATGTTGAAGTTTATTATGCATTCATGCACAAGTTCATGATTTATATCCCTTGTTTGTTATATCTCATGTGGAATGTTCTCTATAATCATATTACTATACAATTTATAACTCCACTTATGTGCATTTTTGCCCATATACATGGTTTCTACCTAGATGTATATGCCTCCTTGGCTACTCTTGTTTCAATGTCATATTTCATGCAGAGGAAATAAATCCCTTCACCTCCTCTACCTAAAGAGGGTGATAGCTACTTTTCCTCTAACCAGGTCCATGCTATCACCCCTCCAAAAGGTGAGGTAGCATATACAATTGTTCCTAATGTATATATCAAGCCTATAACTTCTTCAAACCATCTTCATCATATGTGCTTACATGTTCAATCAAAAGAAACTAGGGTTTATACTTGTGAGACTTTAACAGATCAAATCACTAGTATGAGCAAGTTAATTTCAGATATTACAAACATATAATTAGCTATTGCATGACAAGATCACAACATTGGAAAATTATATTATAATATAAAAATCTCAAAGGCACCCTAGTGTCAATCATGTATATGCACCTTTACCTAGTCAATTGGTTGCATGCAATATTACATATCAAAAAATGAAATCACAACAAAGTAACTCTACAACTAGTGATTAAAAAAGCATTAAAAATTCACATAAGATTTCAAGTGAGGTACTATGGAAAATTATTAAATATAAGTTGATCAAACTATCTCCTCTACATCTAGTAAGAAGATCCAGATATTTTTATGCATATTATAGAATGCACGGGCATCACATAGATTCATGTTTGGAATTAAAAAAACTTATTCAATAGATAATTTCTAATAAGGACCCTATATAATGGAAATAAATCAAGCAATCCATAATGACACAAGAACACTTTCACCAAGGGTCAAATTTAAAAATAGTACAAAAGTGGTTACTAATGCATAACTCCAAATAACAAAAGGATCAAAAATCAAAATCAAAACATATATCAATACCAAAGGCATAGGTAAATCATGAAAAATATGCAAATCTACATCTCCAAAATGAGGCTCAACTTTCAAAGAAGTATGACTTTGGTCAAAAATATCTAAATAGTTTGATTATCAAGGTCAAGGGTTGGGCAAGAAAGCTTAAGAAATCACTACTCCTATTCTAGGATTTGATAATATTTATTACCAAGGTTTTGGATTCATTGAACATCTTAAGAAAAATCATTCACAAACATAGTTCATCAAAGGAAAAAATCCAAATACAAAAAAAATCAACACTAGAATTCCATTGGTTCAAAATCAAGATGATAATGATTATTGAAACAATACAAGTTATTATGATTTCCAATATATTGATAATCAATTTGAATATCCAGAGTCATATTCATAGTAATTCCCTCATGCTTCACAATCACACATGGTTTATTTGTTTGATACAAGACAATATAATAGGGAGTCTCTCATGAGACTCATTGGTTAGTATCATTTCTTCATAGTATTACTTTTACATGCTTTCTTCTGCTTGATTGTACATAATTCCTTTTCAATTTCATGTACATAGTCTCTCTTACTTCATTGTACATAGTAAAAATATTTCAAAAATCTAAAAACATTCAAAAATGTCAAAACACCAAAAACATTTCAATTATATGCATCATCCATGCTATACACTACTACTACTATGCCAAGACCTACACATGAATACACCATCCAATTTATGTCATTATTACACCACAAACTCTAGTTATTTTTTTGACATACATTACTTACTAGATTACATAGTTTATCTCATCGACACTCACTACTATCTAACTTGTGTGTATCTCTTAGCATACACATAATATTCTACTAAATGTGTCTTGTATACTTTCACTCTTGCATTGATTAATTATATGTCATTGTACCTTTCCATTTTTTACATGTTTTCCTTTCTTACTTTATGTAGGTAGATGAGATTGCATTTCCAGTTCCAATTTTATTTCTTATGTGTGCCTTAAGACATCTACCAATGTCCTTTACTTATACTCAAGAGTGTGTACCTTTGGAGTTTTTCCAATGTCCCTTGCTTGTATTCATCTATGTACCCATGGCCCTAATGATAATCAATGTTTGTCTCAAATTATATGTGTATGTGGAATTATAGCATGCCTTGTGTGCTTGCTTTCTAGTTTGAGTGACATGTGCCCATATCCCTTATTTGTGTGGCCCCTTGGCTAACCTTCTATGCTTCTTTCTTATTTCTTTTTTCTTCTTGCTCCATGTTATTGTTTGATTTATTTATTTATTATTGTAATGACGTGATCCATATCACATATTTTCCTTGATTTCTTAGATGCCATGATGGACATCATGTTCCATCCCTCCTTGACAACTAACAGATAAAAATTAACATCTAATATTTCCAACTCTAGTTCAGTACATTGCACATGCTTTTGCAATGCTATATTTATCTAGGCATGCCCCTATTGATCTAAAAAATATCTCAATATAAACATTGATATATCTAGAGATATCTTGTCAAATATCATTGCTATATCATATATCTATGCAGCTTAACACACTTGTAGGACTCTTTTATTTTGATGGTAGTCATTACAGGTTTATGATTCCTACCCTAAAAAGAGGGGGAAAAAATAAGGGTTTTATTATAGAGATTAAAGATCCTAATAGTCAAAACAATAGCATTTAATCACCTAGTTTAGAATCCAGAGGTTAAACTAGTCAGAACAAAAAAAATAGTGATGATTCTAGATCAATAACTAGTTTTAGCATAGGAAAATAGCACCATAAATGGACAATAGTGCCAAATATAGGGGTGTCCTCATTTTGTCACTCTTGTTTAGGTAGAAAAACACCCAAGTTTTCTAGTAATAGGAAAAATGTTTAGCTCAACTATAGTTTTTGCACATCCAAATCAATCAAAATCAATAGTTTAGTATAGTTTTCTCAGAGAATCTAGATATTGGGGCTATCATGGGTGACATGATGACTCTCACTTCCTATTTCAGACTAGGTAGTTGACATAACTTATAGATCAAAATCCATGTTTCAAACACCAATTATTGGGGATAATGTGCATGGTACATTAGTCTTCTTATGTTTTTGAGTTTAGTTTATTACCCAGGCATTCTCAATAGTTGTATAGTTTATTCCATCTATAGGTGGTTGGAACCATTTCTCAAGTTAAACTTTAATATGAGTTTAACTTCCAAAGTACTAAAGTTCCCAATTTCTTTTTTACATAATATTGCATCAGTTTTGGAGTGGCTTTCATACAAGCTTAACCTCCATCCTTCAAAATTTCCAAGAGTGGCCTAGTTTTCAGCATACATGCAGCTATCCACACCACATTGTCAGAATTTTAGATCATCAATGGGATCCATGAGCCATATCATATAACATCTATTATATACTAGTATCACTTCATAGCTTCATTTCATGGGGTAATGATGGATTCAAAGGTCTAGATAGCATTTTTATTCTTGAGCTACTTGTTTAGAGGGATTGGACACATAATCCAAACATCAATTTATACACACTTGATCCATTAGCTTCACTCAATAGGCAAAATAGAGAAAAAATGCCTACCTTTGCATTTTTGATCCACTTTCTAGGTAATTAAGAACTCATATCCATTCATGATATAAATTTTGGTACAACTTCATCAAAAACAATCCAACATTACTCAGCCTACTCAAGATCATAATAAGTTTTGTATTAGTTCATGTACCTAGTGAGGTGTATCCATTCATTTCTCTTCCTTTTCCTTTTACTCAATATTTTTATGTTTTTATTTTATATCAAATATAATAAGAACTAATATACTCTTTGTTTCATTTTATAGATTCACACTTGCACAATGTGCTCTCTATGCACTATCCAATATTATTCAACATCACACAAGCTTCATAGGCTTCACCTTTGTAGGTAAGTTCATGTACACTTTTTATTTATTTTTCCTTTATATTAGTATTTTGATTTGCTACATCACTAAAATAAAGGGGGGGGGGGGGAATTTAGTCCTGTAAAATGCAAAATTTTGTTACTTTAGTGTGGCTAATGATACCTAATCCATAGGTCCTCCTACTTACTTGCATAACCCTAATAGGATTTTCTTTGACTGATTCTCAGTCATCCACAACCTTCTAGAATCAACCTTTATAGACCTATGAAGATTTTTTAGGCTTAGATGCATCCCATTAGGTCTCATTACCTTTGGACAATAGTGCCCAACTTGGACAAGAGGGCTAAAACCCAAGGTGTCCTATTTTTGGCATTGTTGTCGAAGTGCAAATTTGTCTCAAACAGTCATTTTTCCCCATATCTTTATCCTAATTCATGTCATCCTAATGCAAATTCATTTAATCCATGATCATTAAATCCCCTATAAAAGGCCATTAAAAGTCCATTTATAATGGTTACCAGTCATTTATAAGAGAGAAGCAAGAATTAAAAAAAGTACACTCAATCACCTTGCCCTATTCTTTACATGCAACCTTCTAATTTTATTCCAAGCTTATTCAAACCCTTGCACTAGTCCCTAGACATCTAAATTATACCTAGTTTTGCATATAATTAAATTTTCATACACAATTTCACCAAATACTTCAATTGGATAACTACATTAGCTTGATCCCTCCTTAGAGTATTGGTATGTAGGCAACATGCCCACATATGAGGTGTAAAGTACATCTAGGATATCCTTTATACACTAATCCCTTCTCTCTTTTTCCCAAGTAACCATTCAAGTTCAAGCACAAAGAGTTATTAGGTCGTTTGAAGATTAAAATAGAATTATCTCTATAGACTTTTGGGCTTTAATATTTCACTAACAAAGTAAGAAAAACCTACTGAGTAGAACCCAAAAAACTCAAATCACCTAGACAAAAATGCCAAAAATAGGAATACAATGCCAAATATCAAGGTGCCCCAATTTTAATACTCTTATCTAAACAAAAAATTAAGTTTAGGGACCTTTTTTTATATTGTCTTAGTTTTGTACCTAAATTCTCAGACCCTATATCAGATCAAACAATGTAGAATAAGCTAAGTTACTTTTTTCCATGCTCTCTTACTATTTTTAGAAAGGTCAAATTACAATTAAATTTCACAAATAAATAGCCATAATTAAGAATATTATTTACTAATTTTCCCTAATTAGACCTATTTATTAAATAGGAATAAAACTCCATTATTCCCAAAAATAATAAAATGCTTATGTTTGATGTAGAGGGGATGTTTATAGTCTTCTTCTTGCCTCTACCCTTATATTTTGAAGAATGAGTTAATATTAACTTCCTCATTTTTACTATCTTATTTTCCTCTATATTTTATTTTTTTGCATGTTCTTCTTATTCCTATCCATCTAATTTATTTTCTTAAACACCCATTCCTTATTCTTCGAAAACTACTTCCTATTATTCTTATTCTGGTAGTTGTTATGTTAAGAAATTTTACCAATCTATGCTAAGTATTTGGTCCATTAAATTTCTATATACAATTATTTGAAATAGATAATTATGGGATAAATATGTTGGCTTCCCATTATATTACTCCTTTTCCATCCTTACAATCATGTATTATGTAAAATTTAGGTACATTCACCCTTCTCCCATGCTTAAGATTATTAAGGAGCTAGAAATGTATTACATATAACATTGAATATCTAACCTAAAAATTTAGTTAATTAAAAATTTAGATTTAATATTATACCCAAATATAATTCAATGAATAATTAAGTGTACCTTCCCTTTAGGACTCCAACTAATCTCCTTCTATGAAAATTAGAATATTGGTTATAGCAACACTATGTTTCTTATGCCAAAGTTCCCATATATGAGGAAAAAAGCTAAATATTATATCAACTCTTCAGTGGCCTCCAATGTTAATCTTATAATAGTGGATACGTCATTCATTTAAATTTATGCAAACCCCTAGGCAATTTTGTTATAAAATCCTATTGACTTCTCAAAATAACCAAACCATCCTACATTATGAGAAAAATTTGAAACTTTTTTTAATTAATGGCATGAGTTATATGGGTTATATTTAGAAAAATAGCCTCCCATATTTCATGTTTGTCATTATTTTTGCAAATGTGCTTTCTGGAAATCTTGGTTAAAACATAGGGTTTTATACTACGTGTATTGTGAGGTGTGATTGAAATGGTTCTTTATGTTTTATATGCTAGTTATCACATCCTTCTCAATTTTATTTTAGTCTAAAAATTATTATTTCATTTCCTTGATTACATACTTAGACATTTTTAGTGTCTTATCATGACATTATCTATACTTGTATAACTTAATTTAATCATGCAACATTATATGGAATTCACACCTAGCAACTAACTGGTTACTTGTCCATGAATGGTAGACCATATATGACACTTAAAATTCATGATGGATACATTTATTAGTTAGAATGTAAATTTTAGTTGATAATTATGATGTTAAATGACTAGCCAAAATGGGAAAAGTGTTCCACAAGTTAAACTTGTTACTAACTACATTAGTAATGCACATGAATATGCATGATTACATTAATCTAAGTGTCTTAATTAATAGATGATATATTATGATACTAGACCTATGTATAATAAGCATAAAATTGTTTTTCATGTTTAGAATGGGAACCTTCCCTTTTTATACAATATATGAACATTATGGATTAATAATAAATTAATATTAACTTGGGTAGAATTGGCATATGCCATTTATACACAAGATAGGAATATGGGCTTATTAATTGATAATATTATTAATATACAAAAAAGTGTATAATGGTGCATATTATGAACACTTATTTCTAAATACTAATAGTATTGTTATCTTGTATAGAGCATACCCATTCTTAAAAAGATAATAATAGTATCAATTATGAATCCAATATTCTTAGATTATGTAATTATGGACTTAACTTAGATGATACATTTAGTCTTTGAATTGGGCTCACAATAATAGTGACTAAAATTCATAGTAAGTGTATTAAACTCTAATTTTATGGAGTGATTTAAAATGAGCCATTTTTAATTTTAATTTGATATTTTTAACTTTAATTTATATTTAGAGTTATTGAAATAATTTAAACCTTCCAGGTGTCAATCTCTAACCTACCCAATTTCATTTATGATATCCAATTTATTTTTAAGAGTGTGTTGGTTAAACACCCATACTTTTATTTTGTGACACCTAAGCTTGTGTCTTCAGTGTCCAAGTGTCACTTGCAATCTAAGGTAGACCTCAAGGGAATTAGTATTAATCCAATATGTTTATCTCTTTCTAGTTGGTTGAAGGGTATCAAGGTGGTAAAATATTTTGACACACAATTGGAAAATATTATGACACAAATGTATAACTAAAAATTTTATAAGGATTCATTTTATAGATGTTAATCTCTCACTTCTCTCACCTATTCATGGGAAGTTAAGGTATTTATGAATCACTCTATTAAAATAAAGGTCTATAGTGGAGATATGTTGCATGATGTTTAGACATTTATTGGATGTATAAAAGTGTCACAATATCACATAGTATCGCATTAAAATATTTTAATGACTTATATTTTAAAACAAAGGGATATGAAGGAGTGAGATTATGATAGTGGTGTGATCTTGGTTGTTCATAATATCATAGGAGTTTTATACTTATAACTATTGATGCTAACAAGTTATAAATAGAAAATGACACAAGTGGCATAATCTCACTTATTTAGTTCAACAAAATTTTTAATACTTAGACTTTAATCATAGCTTGTTGATAAGGCAAGATAATAACACATGGATTAATTAATTTTAACTACACATTTAGAGAGGAAATCAAAGGTATTTTTAATATCTAATGTGAAAAATAAATGTGGAAAAGAAATATTTGAACTTTCATTGTGAATATATTTGTGTTATTTTTGATGATATGTCATGAATTAAAATAGATGTAATAATGAACAATGTATAAGGTTGTAGGATGCTATGTATGATTTTTCTGCACTAAACTAAAATGGATTTGACATTATGAGGGAATCTTGGGGTAGTATAGTTAGAATTAAATATGAAATGGGAGGATAAGGGGAACTCGAGGATGATTGAGTGGAAATAGATGGTCATTTTTAGAGTGTGATACTTTTCAAAAATTTATTATGCATTTTATTCTTCTCTCCTTTATCTCTTTTTTATTTTTGATTGCACCTTTCTCTATCACTTTCTTCTTTTTATGTGAGTGGATTTTTTTCTACCTTATTATTTTTCTCTCCTAAGATTTGTTAACATCATGAACTACCTTTTTTTCATCTCTGCTTTCTCCTTTTGTTATTTATATTATTATTTTTACTTATGTTTAAATTTTAAGGCCTCTAAATATTCTTTCTTGATCATAAAATCTTATAGGGCCTTTATTTTAGTGACTTGTTATTTTTCTACAACTTTTTATTTTTAATACTTTTCTTTGGATTTTTATACTACCTTTTCTAGCCACTTAACCTTAGATAATGTATTGATAACTTATTTATGTGTGTTAGTTAATCTAAAAGCCGTGTCTTTTTCTAAGGAATATTCCTCTTCTTCCCTCTATGATTCTTGCATTGGTTATTTCTCAACCTTTGTACCTTTATATCTCAAAATATTTTAGCTCATGTCAAATGAGAACATGCCCATTTTGAAATAGATAATAATGACATCATCAATCAAGAATCCAATATTATTAATTTTTGTAGAATTAAAGCATGCACATTATACATAATTTAATACTATTGGATTCTCAATTGATGGTGTTCTTATATTTTTCAAAAATTTGGGCATGTGCCCATTCTACACTATCTGGTTAAGTCTAGCATTATCAATTGAGAATCTAATCATCTTAGCTTGTGTATAAGGGGCACAAGACCATTCTACACAAGATAGAAATATTATATTCTTAATTAATAATATTAATAATTATTATAATTAATATCTTAGTATAATGGTGCATAACATGAGCACTATTTTCTCAATGCTCATAATATAGTTAATATATTATGTTGAATTAGAATAATATGAGCACTTATTTCTCAATGATTATACTATTATTACGACCAAATCTTGTTCAATGGCCATTGTAAAAAAGATAAGAAAAATATCAAATTATGAATCCAATTTTTTTAGCTTAATATATGTAAAATCTGCACATACCCACCCTACACAAGTTAAGACTATTAATGGGATTCTTTATTGATAAAAATATTATTAATAGTATTATCTTAATAATTTGGAATAATAGGAACATGCCCATTTTACATATGTTAATACCATTGGATTCTTAATCAATATTATTGAAAATATATTAGTAGATATATGTATAATACACAATTGTTTTTATTCTAAATGGTTTATTTTTTTAAATCAAACAAAATAAAAATATTTATATCCTTTTTATTATATATGCCTCTAATTATTAATTAATATTAATGTATGAAGCAATAAATATCATCTATACATTATAATTTATGAGTGCACATTAAAAAAGGAATAAGTACTATTATTAAAAATAAAATCAATTTAGTATAATTTTTTTATAAAACTAATTTTGAATATACACAATAATCAAAAGTGTAAATAAATTTCAAATTCAAGATTTAAATAAGTATGCCTATGACTAAATATTTATGAGTTGAACAAAACATAAATCAAAATTATCACAAGGGGATATTGCATAATATTTCATAGTAATTAATTTAATATTTAATATTTGATTTTTTATAAGAGGGAAAATTCATTACTAAATATAAAATGAATTACTTTATGATAATTTTTTTTCTATGGTACAATAATTTCATATAGATAAAGTTAAGCCAGTGGAAAATAAAGATAAAAATTGGGAAATAAAATACAAGGATATTACATAAGGTATCGATAACATTTGATATTAAGTGTTTTTACACAAAAAATAAATTTATAAATTGATAATATTAAATTCAAGATTGGAAAATAAATTTGAAATTTAGGAAAGGATCAACAAGGTTATTACATAAGCTCTTAAGAAATTGCATTTGTAGACAACTTAGTAAGACTCCATCTACAAGAAGATTACAAGGATTTTACACATATGTATTTATAGTGTTCATTTTTATGTCAATGTTGTACTTAGTTTTAATTATAAGTTTTTCTAATTAAAATTGAAAATTGAATTTAAACTAATTTTAATAAGATATAATTAAAAAAAATTAAATCTATTTTTAGATGTTGTATTTCTTGTTCTCTATTACAACTAAACTTGATGTTGTATTTATTCTTATTTCAAACAAAAAATATAATTTTATGTTTTTTATTATATCTATGTGATTTTTCTATTATATCATTCATATTTCATTCAATGTCATATCATTATCCTAGATCGATGATAGTATCCTTGAAACATGACTATCTCTATCTATATATGGCATTGATGCTAGTACTTTCTCATTTAGTGTGGTAGCATCATTAAACTTTCAATATATTCACCTATGTTTTTATATGTCTATGGTTTAATTTCTTGATCAATAAAAAACTAAGAAAAGAAAACAAATTCATTCAATACTCAAAAATTTATAATGCATATGACTACAAATAAATGCCACCCAAAATCTGAGTACAAAATTTTTAAAATTTCAAAAACACCTATATCATTAACAACCACTTAGATTTTTATATTAAAAAAACACCCCACCATAAAATTATGAAATACATCACTAATTGAAAATTGTTAAGCTTATGAAATATAAAACATTTGTGCTATATTTGTAATGTTTGTCGGTTCAATAGGGTTTTTCAATACAACATGATTTGATAACTATAATTTTGTTAGTTATGTTATAGATTATTTGAGTCTTTAATGTACTACTTATATAAAATATATTTGAACTATCTAGAAATTACTCAAATATAGATAGGAGCATTTTATTAATAAAATATTTTTCAATGTCAAAAATACATAAAATAAATTAAAAGCATATGACTATAAATGAAATGAATATTGAAAATTATTTTTACATACTTTAAATTACTACCAATTATTTTTGGCCATTTAACAATGTAAACCTTTAATATACTAATTAAACAATAAAATGATAATAATATTGTTAGTATATAACCATTATATTCTAGTAAAGTTTCCAATTTTTATTAGTGTTGTAATTAAATACTATTACTCTTCGTATGTGTAAACTATTACAAGAACTTAAACCTAAGTTATGAATTTTAAGGAAAATATGACAATATGAAATATTATAAGGAAATAAAAATTGAAATTTCATAATTTTTTGAAATTTATAAATATAGTTAACTTGATTTTCTTTGAATAGTTCCAAAATTAAAAGAAAATGTGATTCCAATAAACTATCTATATCCTCGATTGTGGTATCATTTTGACATATGAAAATCATTATTTTATTTTGGATACATTATTTTATAATAGAATTATAAAATTTAATTCTATTTATTTAATAAATTTAAGGTAGAAAATAAATTTGAGTGATACATGTCAAAATTAATTTAATTTTAGATATTATTTTTAACTAGCTTTTAATTATAATTACTATTATTGTTGACAAAACTTGACTTTTAAGTCAAATTGGGGCCCCTATAGGTTAAAAAATGAATTTTATATGTTTTATGGGGGTGTAATATATTTTCATGGGGTGTATTACATGTTATTTTATGGCATTTAATGTGATCCTAGCCTTGGTCTTAGTCATATTAGTTGATTTATCATTTTGGGTCATTTAGTGGGTTTTTAAGGGTCATAAATGCAAGTGACACATTACCCAAAGTGTCAAGATATCCATTTTTAATTATAATCATCAAATAAGTTATTTTAACTATTATGTATGTTAGTTACATTAGAATATTGAATGTTCCTTAACTAAAATTCAAGAAATAACTGAAAAAGAGAGCAAATGGCACTTGTACAGTCCATGGATAAGTGTGCCACATGGGAGAATATCTTAGATGGAATATTAACCTTCCGAAAACTTATTTATACATTTTTTTTCTCTATAAGAGTCATTTTAAGGCCAAAACTATTTTTCTTCTTTTTTAATATTTTAGACATGCAAAAGTGACCTTCAGGTTTTTGCTCAATATGGATAGCTAAAGAAGTTTTAGGATAATTGATTTTGGGAGGTTGTATTAAAATAAAATACCTTAATTAAATATAAATATTTTGAATAATTGTGGAATGTGCTTCCTGAACCATCCTCATAAATCTGATTGTACTTTTTAGCTAGTGGTTCCATGAACCCTATAGGTTTTGCTCAATTCTTGTCAAATTTGAATGAACCATTTGGTGATGTTAGTTATATAATATGTCAGATACCTCTTCGTATGTGATCCATTATTAGTCCCATTTTTTATAATGTATTGATGAGAAAATTAGTCCATGCTACATGAAGGTGTCACATGTGCAGTCTCAGTCAGATTTATTCTTACTAGTAGAATGTTGTTCTCTTTTAGGGGCCTATTATAGTTGGTAAATGATGATATATAAGTCTTAGGTTCATAAAACCACCTATTTCCATGTTTTGGCTTCACCATGTCATCTTTTGGGTAGTTTACAACCTTGTATTTCTCCATTGTCAATTATTTTCCCAACTTCACTTGTAGTCAGATCTTTAAAGCGTATTCAACTTGTCCATGGGATTATAGTAAAGGTATTTTATTTTTCCAATCCATTAGGAGTTTGAAAGAGTTCATTTATATGTTTGTGAAATGTACAAGCGTGTTCATGATCTTAATCAACATGCTAAAACAACCATGAGATATCATATTTGCCTTGTTTTAGGTGTTTATAGGTGATTTTCACAAATGTGCAAGTGTGTTCACGATCTTAATAACCATGTCGAAATAACCATGAGATATCATATTTTCCTTGTTTCAAGTGTTTACAAGGGATTTTCACATTGGAAATAATGTTTCAAACTTATCTCAAGATGCCCTTGTTGTCAATAATTAATTTGGAAGGTTGATAATAGTTTTTAACTACCTATGAAGCCTTTTCTCCATACCATTGTTCCATTTCATGCTCACTGACTACTTTTATCTTAGTGCACATCTATAGTAGACATTAATGAAATCATGATGATAGGTGTAAATCCTAATATGGTTTAAAACTCTTAATACTGGTACAAGTGTATTGGCATGATTGAGGAAAACATACAAGGTTTATAGTCATTGATAGTTTTCATATTGTAACTCACTACCTATGCACCAAAATATTCACCTATAGGTGGCTGAGTAGGGGATTAAGGTGTTTATATGGAGGGATTGAAATATATTGACACCTCCTTAAAGTATTGGTAAGGTATCTAAGCTATGATAAACTCATATAAGGTGTCAAAAAGGAAAGAAGAGGTATGAAACCATGTTGAGAAGATGAAGACTATATTCTAGGAAGTTTTCCCTAAAATTTCAAAATAGAGGTCAGGGAGCTTCTTGTGATTATCCTAAAACATGGAGTTAAAGGTGTTAAAACATTTATATTGGTGAATATTATATTCCTTAGTAGGGAGAGGTTCCATGCCAAATATGAGGATCAAAATATGAAGAAATGATGAAAATAAAGAGCCTCAATGTGTCCTTCAAAAATAGTAAAACACTCAATTTAAATCTATAGGTTTGAGGTTGTAAATGAATTTTGACACCCTAAGGAGCAAAATTGTGTTGAAAATATTTTCATTGATGTCAAAGTTCTAGCATTGGTGATAAAGGCCCCATATCATTTATTATCTAAAGGTGTTTTTAATGTTTATATTTTGGCTAAAATGTGTTGATATTTATTTAATAATAATGAATATATTTTTGGTTGCATGAATGTCAAAATAGGGCCCATAGAGAAGTCAAAGAGTCATAGGGTAAAGACAAAAGATGAATGAGATGCAATTTATCATGAAGAGTGATCTTGAGGAACTCCAAGAGTCACCAAGTGAAGATAAAAGAGGGTATGGCACATTTTTCCATGAAGAGTTACCTTAAATAATTCAAAAGGTCACTAAGATAAAGACAAAAGAGGAAAGGACATAATTACTTATGAAGGGTTGCCATGTGAATTTTTAAATACAAGGATTCAAAGGGTCATGAATGTTTGGCACCATTTTCCATGAGGAGTGAAGAGTCACAAAGGGTGAATTCCAAAGTTCATTTGGAAAGATATAAATAAAGGCTTGGGAAGCCATTTATAATATGAAAGAGAGTGAATGGTTTATAATTGTTTTATATAAGAGATAATAGAAAGAGATATTGTAGATTTATATCATTTGTTGAGAAAGTAACATTGAGATATAGTTCTATTTTATACACAATAGGGGTTGGTGCTCCTATGGGTTGGTGCTCATAAATAGTTTTTGTGTTGGTGCTCTGTAAAGGGGTTGGTGCTCTTACAAGTTGGTGCTTAAAAACTTTGTAATTTGAGTTGGTTCTCATTCTTATACTTTAGATTGTTCTCCATGGTTTTTCTACATTAGGTTACCATATAAAATCTCTCTCTCTCTCTCTCTCTCTCTCTCTCTCTCTCTCTCTCTCTCTCTCTCTCTCTCTCTCTCTCTCTCTCTCTCTCTCTCTCTCTCTCTCTCTCTCTCTCTCTCTCTCTCTCTCTCTCTCTCTCATGTGGTGCATGTTATTATTTTAGTTTTAGTGCATATATTAAATGTATAGTTAAGTAGAACTTGATTAAATAAAATATTTATAAGATATACGATATACTAATTCACCCCCCATCTTATTATATTTCATGATTAACAATTGGTATCAGAGTAGGTTCCTTGGAAAATAGTTTAATGGCTTAAAGGTAGATAAAAAAAAGCATAAGATGGCTAAGTAGCTAAGGAAAGAGAATCAAGAGTTAAAATATGTGGTCAATGCTCTTAAGGAATAGGTGTCTATTTTTGATTCTAAGCTGGCTATAGAAGTAAAAGAAGATAATATGTTTATTTAGGATCTTAAGAATCATCTCGAGGTTGCATATTCAAGTTTTAAATCAAGAGAAGAAGAGTGTAATCAGTTTAAGATTGAGTTAGGTTCTTTAAAGGATAAATTTTTAGATAAGAATAATGGTAACAATGAAGATGCCTTTGCAAGAAAAAGTAGAGATGATCAAGAAGAAGAAAGTGATGAAATTGATGATGAAGCAAAGGTGAATATGGAAGGAGAATTCATTTGTGCCTTAGAATAATTAAAATCTCCTGAGAATAAGAATCAAATATTAAAGTGCTAGATCGAGAAAAATGAAAAGGAATCAAATGAGAAAATTGAAGATCTAAAAGCATACTTTGGAGAAGCCAAAAAGAATGAAAATAATATAAAAACATAGTTGTAAAAATTAAGTGAAGAATGTGAAAGGTATGTTATTGAAATTACCTCTTTAAAAGAATATATTGAGAAAGTAGTCAATGATAAAGTAGTTAGTGATTCAAAATTTGAGGACAACACTAACATGTTGAATAAGATATTGGAAAGTCAAAATTCAATATCATACAAGATAGGTATTAGATTTGAAAATAAAAAGAGATATATTGAAGTTCTTACTATTGACACTTAGATTTTCACCCTTGAGGATATGCTCATCTCTCCTCATCCAAGTGGCAAAATGGAATCATCTCTCTTGTTGTGGGTGATAATTTAGTTGAGATGAATCTCTAGATTAGGGGCTAATTCCCCTTGCTGCACCTTTAAAGATATCTCTAATCTATCAATTATGTATGAAAAGAGTTTAGGAAAATAAATAAGAAAACAAATGGTGATGAACCAATATGTATTATCCTCCTATTTTACTAAAAATCCACTACTTAAAGGTAAACAAGGATGTTTCACACACACAACAAGACATTGTTGAATCAATATTTCATAACTTAGATTCAATAAGGTACGTAACACTTAGGAGGGTAACGCATGATTCCACATAAATAATAAACATATACCACTTCTAAGACTCTTATACACTTATTAAAGAATACTAATAGAGACCTACAAAAATACCCCTTTTGCACATTGGTAAGTGACCATAGATTGACATGCTAGAATAGTAACTCTTTCACTAGTCATTATCAACAAGATTCAAACCTATACTCAATAGTACAATTTATGAATGGTGAAATCACTTGAATATTTCTTCAAGAGTTTTGCAAGTACAAATATGGATAGAGTTTTTTGAATAGCTAGTAGAGGTTATAAAATGAGCCAAGAAAATGCATATATATAGGTCTGAAAGGTAGAACAATCAAAGCAAGTCCAAGGGTCACTTAGACATGTGTCATCTAAAAATAATCAGTTACATTTGCATGGGAGAGAAGTGGGTGAGCTATGCCATGTCATCAAATGGATCAGTTACAATGAGTTACAACTGAACCAAAATCATTAGTTATATTTTTTACAATTGAACCAAAGCCTTAGTTACATTTTTCCATTTGTTATCTCCATTATAATTTCAAGTTCTCATTTGGATTTTATTTTAAACTCCAACAACTAGTTTCCATAGTCTAAAATTGATGTTTTGTGGGCCATCACTCTTCAGGTGTTTTCTTTAGATATTTTTCCCATTGTCATTATTTGTTTTCCCTTTTGCTTCCTTTATATCAGACAAGTTTTATAAAATAATTCCTTGGAAAATATTTTCTAAATAATTCTTTTAGACTTTCTATTTGGACCTTTTGTAATGATCATACCCTTCAACTTCTTGCAAGTGAGCCTTCAAAAAAAATGAAAGTGTCCTTTAACTTGAAAATTTTCTTCAGAAAAGTTGAAACATACCCTTTAGCAAAAATGTAAGTGACCATTTCTCTGAGAAAATTCCTTTTGGCCCTTTTCAAAATGACCCCTTCAGGAAAATTGGAAGTGTCCACTTAGCCTGAAAAGGTCCTTTAAAAAAGTTTTAAGTGTCCTTTCTAAAAAATATAAGTGACCATTCAGAAGATTTGTAAGTGTCCACTTTCCAAAGAAAATACCCTTCAAGAAATTTGTAAATGATCCTTCAAAAAAACTAAAGTGGACCTTTTCCCAAAAGGAAACTACCCTTCAGGAAAGTTGAAAATGATCCTTTGGAAAAATTGAAGTGGACCTTTTCTTGAAAGGAAAGTACCCTTCAAGAAAATTGAAGTGCCCCTTCAAAGAATTTGAAAATTACCTTTCAAAAAAGTGAAGTGGACATTTTCTCGACAAAAGATACCCTTTAGAAAAATGGAACATACCCTTCAAAAAAGTTGACTCAAATTATTTTTATGAAATAATTCCACTGAATGAAAAGTCTAAAAGAAATAAGGAAAAGCTTCGAAAAAAAATTTTGAAAGAATTTTGCAAAGGCTTAGAAAAAAAACCCAAAAGAATTAGGCAAAGTCTTAACAAAGATAAAAAATGAACTTTCCAAAAGGAATAGACTTATACATTTATTGGGGCTTTGACAAATAACACTTATTTTAAAGAAAATCTAAGTATTGGACCTGGCCAAAGATATAGAATTAGATGATGTTTTACAAATATAGGTGCTAATTTTGTCCTAAAGGGCCAAAATTTGGTCAAGAAAATAGTGACTCATAGGTGTAGTATGCCTACTATACTGACCAAACCAGTAGCCTTATCCAACTCAAGGATAATGGAGTCAATGGATTATTAAAGATGACTAACAAGGATTACACCAAAATAAAATGAAACACACCACATAAAAACAACAAGACCAAGTAAATACAACACAAAAAAAGATAAGAACAAACTCACACATGTGCATAAGCACTTAGGGAACACAAGGAAAATAGGAAACTATGTATAAAAGAAAAATAGAACTTCAATAATAATGCTATAGATATATCCCATTGAATAGGATATGTAGCTCCTCCCCATCCAACTTTGAGAGGTGGAAAGTATTATGTTGTTTGCACTTTGTGATCACATATGGGCTACTCCATAGAGCATCAAACTTTTTGTGCCTTCTAGGTTTGGCCCTAGCTTCATCCCATTTTAGGACAATGTATCCTTCCTTGAAACTTAGTGGCATGGATTTATTGTCAAAATACTTCTTTGTTTGTTCTTGGTGAGTTGTCATGGTTTGCATAGCTTGATCCCTTATCTCATGAAGCTCCATAAAATCACATAATCTGACCTCCATGCTCTCATTATACATCAATTATAGTTGACATGTGAGGTCCAAAGATGGTAACTCAAGTGAGATAGGAAGTATAGCTTCCCTTCCATACACAAGTGTGTATGGTGAGTTCCCAATTACTCTCTTTTGGTTGATCCTATCAACCTAAAGAACTATATTCAACTTGGTATGCCAATTCATTTGATTATCCTCCATTGTCCTCTTTATGAACTTGATTAAGTTCTTATTTATGGACTTAGTTGGTCCATTCCCATAGGTTAGTAGTTGGAGGAGGCGTTAATATAGATGTCATGCTTCAAATCCCATTCACTTGTCTTTGTTCCTAAGAAGGATAATGAATTATCTAAAATGATTGTTGAAGGAGATCCAAACCTTGTTACTATACTTTCATAGAAGTCTAGGAATAAAATTTCATTAGACTCATTAAGATATATGGCCTCTACCCATCTTGTAAAATATTTAGTGCTTTTCAACACCCACTTGTGACAAGCACTAAAAGGATGATTGATTAGACATATGAAATCTAAACCCCATTGCATGAAGGGTTGCTCAACATGGACTAGATGAATATGAAAGGTAGTTATATTTTGTTTTCCATCAAAAAGAGAAAAATTTTGGCATTTCCTTACCCAAGTGTGAGTGTCCTTAAACAATCTAGGACAAAATTAACTAGCCCTCATAATCTTAGTAGTTGTGGTTCTTGGAACAAAGTGACAACCAGCTTGTCCATCATGAAACTCATCCAATAGTTTTTATATCTGATCCAAATCAATATACCTCAAAATCATTCTTGAAAATTCCTTTATAAATATCACTCCATCAAAAATTACATAAGGAATGGATTTTAGCCTAAAGAACCTTCTTTTGGCCCTATCAAGACCTGGTCAATACTCATCAATTTGAAGAAAATAGATCATGTCCTGTGTCCAAATTCTCATAAATGAAGGTATAGTTGTTATAGGATCATCATGTGATGACAAAAAAACATCCATTTTCTCTTTCAAGTCTAAAGCAACATGCTCACATAGTCTTTTACCTTTCACTAGCTTGGTTATTTTGATCTCCACATCATACTCCATCACTTTGATGATCCAACCTACCTTTTTCTCATTAAAATATTTTCTCAACATAAATTATTTAACACTAGGATGAGGCACAAAAATGTGAATCTTTTGATTAGAAAACATTTTCCTAAATTTCTTTAAACTCCTTATAACAAAAATCACTTATTTGTCAACATATGTGTACCTTATCTCATAGCCTTCCAAACCTTGACTAAATAAGGTAATAGGTTGTTAAAAATTGTCATCATTAGCTTAAGTAAGCATTGTAGAGATTACCTCTTCATTCCCAAAAGTTTACAAATTTAATTCCTTGGAGAATTTTGGACTTGCAGGAGTAGGAGCTTAGGTAATTGCTTACTTGATCTCCTCAAAACTTTCTATCCTCTTTGTCCAATCAAATATCTCATCCTTCCTTAGCATTGAGGTCAAGGGCTTGAATAGGTTATAAAAATCAGGGATAAACCTCCTAATTAAATTTATCTTACCAAATAGTCTTTTTAGAACCTTATGTTTAGGTAAATACAATGTGAATATGACACTTACCCTTACCGAATCAATGGATAAACCTTTCTTCCAAACAATGTAGCCTAAGAGTTTGCCTTATGAATATAAAAAACATAATTATTTGGGTTTAGAGAGATCCCAAACTATTTACACCTCTCAAAAATATTTATTAGGTGATTCAAATGGTCTTTTTTTCTTCCTTGGAGAAAACTATTACATCATTAAGATACACCAATACAATGTCATTGATTAGTCCTAAGAAAGCCATATCCATTAAACACTAAAAAGTAGATCTATAATTTTAAAATAAAAATTACATCTTCCTATAGGCATATTCCCCCCATTTGGTAGTGAAGGTTGTTTTCTATTGGTCACTTTCTTTCACCAAAATCTGATTGTACCCAGAATAACCATCTAGGAGGGAAAACCTCTCACTACTTGCCACCACTTGTAGAATTTTATCCATGCAAGGAAGGTGATAATGATCTATTAAAGACACTATATTCAATTACCTAAATTCCACACATAACCTGATGTCTCCATTCTTATTTATAACAGGGACTCAGTTGGCCAACCAAGAAGAATACTTGATGGGAAAGATGATTTTGGACTCAATCAGTTTTGTGAGTTCTTTCCCCATGAGAGGCTCAATATTGGGGTTTATTACCCTTTGTATTTAATTTATGGGTTTGGAATTTTCATCTAGATATATGGTTTTTTGAGATAATCTTGGGTCAAAATACTTCAAATCACTATACTCTCATACAAAAATACCACTAAACTCTTTGCATAGTTTAATGAAATCATGCCTCTCTTGACTAGTGTATACCTTCCCAAGTGCAAGATTCTTATCTTTAAATATTTATACCCTTTCATATTTCTCTTATGTATTATACATACCTACCTTTTCCTTCTTCATCTGGTCATCCTCATTGAAAATGCTCTCAAGAGTCACTAGGCCTTTAGGAAGCTTGTTAGACTTCAATTGGATAATCTACCCTCCATATTGTTGCTATAGTTTAGAATGATTATTGGAAGAAAATCAGAATATTCTTGTATAAGAGGTGATATTTTATGGTCACTATAAAAAACATTCCAATTGGTGACATTATCTGGTATGGATGGTCTCACAATCACCTTTAGATGGGGTTAGGTTTTGTCTTCCTTTATGATGTTTGGAACATCAAATTGAATTCCAATAGATTCAAACCTATTAGAATTATTATTATCTTCCATTGGAATAGATATAATGTTAAAAAAACATTAAATCTTATACAAGGTCCCAGACTATGTGCTTATATGATTTGAGCAAGGAGTTCTTGGTCAAATTCTACCCTCAAACTGTAATCACAACAAGCTCGCTATCACCAAGAACTTACAATTTCTTGAAACCTATTTTCCTTGACCATTCAAGGACATACATGAGGTCCTCATAATCTAACATTTTACAAGTTCATGAGAATTTAAACTTGAAGGATGAAAAATACCTTTCCATTAAAGGTGAAACCAACATAGCTCCACTACCTACCCCCATCTTACTTCAAGACCAATTAAAGAAGAGCTGCCACAAGACATTCACATCATGACTTGGCTTAATAGAATAAGGTAGAAATATCCCTTATCATGAATATAATAAAATTTGAGACCAAATTCTTCAATAAAATTTTAAGGATCATGCTCATAGTTGTCATCTCCCCACTCATCTAAGAATAAATTAGAAACTCCTTGAAGGGAAGATGATGGAGATTGGTCAATATAAATCTCCTCTTCATCAATGATAGCATAGTTAACATTATATAACTTATGTTAGTATGGTTCCAAGTGATCTCTGAATATGTCCTAACTCAATATTCACATTAGTGCCATATTTTGTTCTAAATACCATGTAGGACCAATTAGTTGCCAAATATCCACCTATCTTGGATGTAAAGTCCCTTGACAAGCAAAGAGAAAAATACAGAGGTAAATATAATTCTACCACATCATTGGGAATTGAAAAACTAGGAAAATCATGAAATTTGAATTTCAAACCTTTCACTACCCCCAATGTCTTGGCTGGTGATCTATCCAATTGTAAAAATCCTTTAGTCATTGGCTCAAACTTGAGGCCTAGCTTATCTGCCATATATTTTATAATAACTAATATCCCTGATCCACTACCAATGATGAAATTATGAACCAATAAATCATAAATAACTAGATATATGTAAAAAGGAGGAGTCTTCTCATCTTTATTCACTTGACCTTCCATAGATTGAGTTCCATTTACTAGAATGACATTGTCATTTGTAGATGGGCCAGCCTGTTTGCCCAATCCATGCAATTATTTTTTAAGTATATCTTTATAAGTTGGAAATGTTAGAGAAACCATAATTAAATAATAATATGAATATTATTTTTTTATTATACCACATTTATGGAAGGATTACTCACCTTGGGGTTCTCTTTATGAACATTTACACTTTGTGGTGTAGCTTGTGGAGCTAGAGTTGTAGCAGTTATCCTAAAATTTGGAATACTCTAATTTTCTTGCATTTTAGGATCTATTTTAGATAAAATTACCATAGGATATGATTTATGAGTCACAATATGTCCCCAATTATCCCCTTGAGCTTCATTGATATCCCTCCTTTTGGACCTAGTATTAGAGGTAACACTAGTATTCTAATTGCTTGTATTTCCCACGTAATTAATGGCATAAAACTCACCCTCAAAATGAATAATGAGAGTGTAATAAGAATAAAACTACATTTTATCCATTCCAAATTACATTTTGATGTAAAAATTTGAAAATTGAGATGTTTGATCACCTTGTATAGTCATGCCTTGATTTTGTATTTCATTTCCATAAGCCACTTATTCTTGACCATGTTCAAATTATGGATAGTTGGGTTTCTCTCGAACCAAATTATTTTTAGTGGGGAAAAGGGATTTATAGGATGAGGGGGACATATTATTATATATTTTACAATGCTTGACATGGGTAATTCATCCTTGACCTTGATTATTGCCCTAAAAAGGAGGTTTATTTGTTTGTCCAAACTAATTGTAGGATTGATACGGCCTATAACCTTGAGCCTGTTACCTTTTGAGAGGAACTGATTCATTGGTAAAACTTTGGAGAAAAAAATTGACTTTTTGGATTTCATTTGAAGCATAAATTGCATATTTTTCTTGACCAGGCAAAGGGACTAAAGTGGGCAATGCACTTTGACTAGGAGAATGCAAATCAGGGAATAGTGCCATTAAAGGTCTAGGAGGTATCTCTCCCACTTGAACAAGAAAATTATTATAATTTATGGATATTTAATAGGTATAATGTAGTTTGTTTCCACCTATATATTAAATCATCATGGAAATGTCACTATTCAACCTTTCAAGTAGTATAAAAATGCATAGTTTGTGATGGGCCTCACAAGAATTAGGATTATATCCCAAGTTTTTTGGAACCTAGTATTAAAATCCTACATTAATTCATGTGGTTACCTCTTTATTGTGGTAAATTTCTTAGATAAATATAGGTGATCACTCTTTTACCAAAACCTACCAAATAATAGTCCCCAACTCATCCCATGAGCCAATAAAATTTACACTTAGGGTCCCATACTAGTCCAATACTTTTCCTTTGAAAGACAAGGCCAAAAACCTAATATATACATTTTCTTGGGTAATATTATGGATATTACAAAAAAATTCTATATTCCTAATGTGCTCAATGGCAGTAATTGGACCATCTTCACTAAAATATGGGACAATTTTGAGGGTTCTTTCTAGAATTTGATCATATTGGGCAAGATGCAAGGGAGATTGCCCCATGAAAGGCAAAAAAGGTTATCTTATATAAATTTTGGAATGATCACCATAGATATTATGAATGGAATGTAATATGAAATTGGAAGCTTTAAACACGAAATCTCTTTTGTAAGGATGAGTACTGACAAACTTAAACCTTTTGGTGGAATATGGAGGTAATTTCATAAACTTGAAGGGTATACATTTAGAAGCAAACCTAGTGGTCACCTTTGGCATGGAAAATAGGAATTGATCATCAACCAAAGACTATAATTATTTAATGGAGTCAATAGGTACTAAATGTAGATGCTTATTTATCTTTAGTAATGCCAATATCAAAACCAATATTAAACAATCTTCTAGGACTTAGAGGTCCCACCAGGCATTCCAAAAATTGTTGATGCTTAATATTACACCCTTAAGGAGATGCTCAACTCTCCTCATCCAAGTATAAAAATGGAATCATCTCTCTTGGCATGGGTGACAATTTTGTTTAGATGAATCTCTATATTAAGGGCTAGATCCCCTTGATGCACCTTTAAATCTCTCTCAAATCTATCAATTGTGTATGAAAAGAATTTAGGAAAATATCTAATAAAAAAAATGGTGATGCACCAATATGTATTATCCTCATATTTTATTGAAAATCCACTACCTAAAGGAAAACAAGGATGTTTCACACAAACTCATAAAAAAATGACATTGTTTCATCATTATTTATTAAGTTAGATTCAGGAAGGTACTTGACACTTAGGAGGGTGAAAAATGATTCCATGAAGAGAATAAACATATACCACTTCTAAGATTCTTATACACTTAGTAAATAATACTAACATATACCTACAAAAATGACCCTTTTGCACATTGGTAAGTGACCATAGATTGACATGTTAAAAAAGTAACTATTTCAGTAGTCATTATCAATAAGATTCAAATCTATACTCAATAGTACAATGTGTGAATGGAAAAATCACTTGTTTATTTGTTCAAGAGTTTGACAAGTAAAAATATAGCTAGGGTTTTTCTAATAACTAGTGGGGGATATGAAATGATCTAAGAGAATGAATATATATAGCCTTGAGAGATAGAGAAATCAAAGGAAGTCCAAGGGTCACTTAGACATGTTTTAGTTTGAAATAATTGGTTATATTTGAATGGGAGAGAAGTGGGTGAGCTATGCCATATCATCAAATGGATCAGTTATAATGAGTTACAACTGAACCAAAATCATTAGTTACATTTGTTACAACTGAACCAAACCCTTAGATACATTTTTCCATTTATTATCTCTTTTTTGCTTTCAAGTTTTATCTGAGCTTTTATTTTAAACTCCAACGGTTAGTTTCCATATTCTAAAATTGACATTTTTCAAGCCATCACTCTTCAGGAATTTTCTTTGAACATTTTACCATGGTCATTATTTATTTTCCCTTTAGCTTATTTTGTATCAGACAAGCTTTCTGAAAGAATTCCTTAGACAATATTTTCAAAAAATTATTTCAGACTTTTTGTTTGGCCCTTTTGGAATGATCATACCCTTCAACTTCTTGCATGTGACCCTTCATAAAAAATTAAAGTGTACTTTAGCTTTAAAATGTCCTTCAAAAAAGTTGAAACATACCCTCCAACAAAAATTCAAGTGGCCATTTATTTTAGAAAGTTCCTTTTAACCCTTTTGAAAATGACCCCTTTAGGAAAACTAGAAGTGTCCACTTAGCCTAGAAAGGTCCTTCAAAAAATTTACAAGTGTCTTTTTAGAAAAATGCAAGTGAACATTCAAAAGATTTATAAGTGTCCACTTTCTAAATAAAATTCCCTTCAAGAAAGTTACAAATGATCCTTTAAAAAAATTAAAGTGGACCTTTTCCCATAAGGAAAGTACCCTTTAGGAAAGTTGAAAATGATTCTTCACAAAAATTTAAGTGGACGTTTTCCTAAAAGGAATGCACCCTTCAGGAAATTTGAAGTACCCCTTAAGAGAATTTACAAAGTACCTTTTGAAAAAGTGAAGTGGATCTTTTCTTGACAAAAGATACCCTCCAAAACAATGGAACATACCCTTTAAACAATTTGTAACATACCCTTTGAAAAAGTTTCCTCGAATAATTTTTTGGAAAGAATTCTGCCGAATGAAAAGTTTGAAAGAAATACACTTAAGGAAAAGCTTCAGACAAAAATTTTGAAAGAATTTGGCAAAGACTTAAAACAAAAATATGAAATAATTAGGAAAAACCTTAGTAAAGACCAAAAATAAACTTTTAAAAAGGAATAGACATGTACATTTGTTGTGGCTTTGACAAAGAACACTTCTTCTGAAGAAAAGCTAAGTACTAGACCTAGCCAAAGATATACACTTAGATGATTTTTTGCAAATAGGGGTGCCAAATTTTGGCCTAAAAGGCCAAAATTTGGTCAACACTTACAAAAGAGGAAACAAAAATGGAAGAGGTGATAATACAAAGGACATATCAAACAAAGAAAGCTGGAAGGAATAAAGCTACAAAAGATAATCAAGAAAAAGTTACACAAACAAGTTATATTTTCATGGTTAATATTTTTATTATAATAGATATGATCATAAGAAAATAGAATGTCAAAAAAGAGATAACAATTTTAGAAACAAGGATAAGGAAAATCATGTAGAGTCAAGCCTAAGCCACAAAATTTTGCTTCTCTGTCAAGATTTAATGAAGAGGCCATAATATGTTACAAGTGCAATAATTTTAGACATATAGCCTAGTACTGTAGAAGCATATTAAAGTTAGTCAAGAAGGACCAAAGTTTTAAGGCTCCATTCATCAAGAATAAAGTTTAGATAGGTTCATGGTAGAAGAAACAACTTAAAAAGTCTATATTGGTTTAGACAGCTTTGCATGTAAGAAACAAAGAAAAACCATGGTTCATTGGTAGTGGATGTTTGAGGCACATGATAGGAGACAAGATCAATTTCATAACCCTAAATAAGATCAATGGTGGCATAGTGACATTTAGAGACAATACTAGTGCCATAATTGCTAGAAAAGGTACATTAAGTTTGGATAATGGTATAACTAAGACTAAAAATGTTTTGTATGTAGGTCTTAAGCATAATATTTTAAGTGTAAGTCAAATGTGTGATTAGGGACACACACTCAATTTTTATACAAAATTTTTTGAAATAAAGAGAAAATATTTAGATGTGTTGATTGTAGATGCTAAGAGGATAAGCAACAATTTTTATATGTTATCAGATATCAAAGGTCAAAAATGTTGTTTGAGTCAAGTTAAGGAAAGTTGGCTATGGCATAAGAGAATGGGACACATAAATATTGACTGTCTTGTCAACATCAGTAAGAAGTAAGTAGTTAGATATCTTCCAAAGATTAAAAATCCCTTCAACATGTTTTATGAACCATGCCAACATGGGAAGTAGGTCAAAATATGGTTCAAAACAAAAGAATAATCAACCACTTAGATGTTAGACATTATTCACACTAATTTGTGTGGACCTATGAGAACTCAAAGTATTCAAGGAGAGAAATATTTCATGTTTCTTATTAATGGTTTTAAATATATGACTTGGGTGATGTTTTTGAAGAAATAAATTGAAGCTTTTAGCCACTTCAAAACATTCAAGGCTTTTGTTGAGAATGAAACTAATTTTAAGATTAAGTGCCTGAGATCAGATCAAGCAAGAAAATTCATGTTAGATGAGTTTATTGAGTCCTATGAAGACCATGGAATAAAGATACATTATTTAGTAGCCAAAACTCTGTAGCAAAATAGAGTATTTAAGTGAAAAAATAGAATAGTTCAAGAGATGGCAAGGACAATGCTAAATGAATCCAAGATACTAGATAAATAATTTAGAGAGGTAGTAGGTACAATAATGCACATATAGAATAGAGCACTGTTAAGAGTCAATAGTGATACGACTCCTTATGAGTTATGGAAAGACAAACTAACTATAATTGATTATTTTAGAGTTTTGGGTAGTAGATGCTTCATAAAGAGAAATAATGAAAAATTGGGTAAGTTTGAATTTAGAATAGATAAAGGTATATTTCTTGGATATTCTTGAAAAAGTAAATGTTATAAATGTTATAATAACATAACCAATAAGATTATTGAAAGTGCAAGTGTCAGGATAGATGAATATGTAGCACAAAGAGCTAGTGATCCAGTGAACACTCTTGAAATCATTGAAGAATATTTTGAAGAGTCAGATGAAGATGAGAAGGAGAAGCAAAATGAAACCAAGACCCCATCCAAATATGTTCAAAGAAATCATAATAAGAGTGACATCATTAGGAACATAAATGAAGGAGTTCGCACTAGAAGGATGATGGTAAGTTAATTTGAGCAAGTAAATTTTTCTTTGTTATCCAAAATTCAACCTATAAATTTTCCAAAAGCTAGACATGATGAACATTAGGTTAAGGAAATGGATGAAGAATTAAATTAGATAGAAAAGAATGATACTTAGGAATTAGTGCCTAGATCAAAAGATCAAAATGTGATAGGAAAAAAATGTATATAAATAATTTGAATGAAGATGGTAAAGTTACCAAGAATTAAGCATGGCTAGTATGTAAAGGATATGCTTAGATTAAGGGTATATATTTTGAAGAAACTTTTACACCAATGGCAAGGCTAGAGGCTATTAGAATGTTTCTCTCAAATGAATTGTTTAAAAATTTCAAAGTGTTTTAGATGGATGTAAATTTTACCTTCTTGAATGGGAATCTAGAAGAGGAGGTCTACATTTATCAGCGTGAGGGATTTATTCTCTCAAATGATAGTAGCCATGTATATAAATTGAAGAAAAAATTATATGGATTGAAAAAATCTCCAAGAGCTTTGTATGTAAGTCTTGATAAGTACATAAAATATCAAGGTTTCAAGAGAAGTTTTGTTGATAATAATGTCTAAATCAAAACATAAGGTGAGCATCAATTGATTATTGTGATATATGTTGATGACATAATTTTTGGAAAAAACATTGAAAAGATGACAATTTTTTTTTTGATAATATGGAAAAAGAATTTGAGATGTTTATTCTTGGAGAATTATCATTTTTCTTAGGGTTTAAAATATTTTAATCAAATAAAGGAATTTTCATATCTCAAAGTAAGTATGCTAAATAAATTTTGAAAAGAATTGGGTTTCAAGATTTTGCACCAGTTGGAACACCAATGAGTATAGGGAACAAGGTGAGTAAGTATGAATATTCACCTATTATAGATCAATCTTTGTATAGATCTATGATTGGTAGTATTTTATATTTGACAACATTGAGGCTAGACATCATGCATGTAATAAGCATGATTGTGAGATATTAGGTAGCCTTGAGGGAGAGTCATGTTTATTTAGTGAAGAGAATATTCACATATGTCAAAGAGACATTGGATATAGATTATGGTATCCCACATGTAGATATTTCACTTTGGTTGCTTATATAGAATAACATTGGGTAGGTTTCTTAGATGATAGAAACAGTAAAAGTGGAAGACATTTCTTCCTCAGTGATAGCTTAGTATCATGGTTAAGTGAAAAGTAAAATTTAATATCACTTTCTATAGCTGAAGTAGAATATATTAAAATAGTATTGTGTTGTACTCAAGTGCTTTGGATGAAGCAAACTTTGGAAGATATCAAGGTAAAATATGACGAACCTATTTATATTTTTTGTGACAACATAAGTGATATTAATTTTTCTAATAACCCATTGATGCATTCAAGAATTAGATATCACTTCTTGAGAGACCAGGTTGCAGATCAACATGTTAAGATGGAATATATCAGTACTACAAAATAGATTATAGATATTTTCATAGAGGCACTACCAAAAGAAACATTTGAGTATATATGGGAGAAGTTGGGAGTAATTTATTTTACTTCCTACCATTAAGGATCAGCATTAATTGAGGGGGATCTAAGTGATAGCTCTAGGATAGGCCCTTTACCATTGATATCAATGGGGGAGAAGAACAAAAATAGGTACAAAAATAGGAATAGAAATAGGTGTAAAAATATGTATAGGGAATAGGTACAAGATGATACAATAAGGGGGAGTTACTATATGTTATTTAGATGGTAGTATGTGCAAGATGTCATGTGTAGTACAAGTTTTAGGATATGGTAGTTTTAGTTTGAGGTTGCCATCAATAATAAAGGGGAAGATTATTGGAATATTACCATTGATGTCAAAGGTCTAGCATTGGTGATAAAGGCTCCATATCATTTATTGTCTAAAGGTGTTTTTAATGTTTATATTTTGGCTAAAATGTGTTGATATTTATTTAATATTAATGAATATATTTTTTTCTACATAAAATTCAAAAGAGGGACCATGGATAAGTCAAAGATTCATGGGGTAAAGATAAAAGAGGAATGAGACACATTTTCTCATGAAGAGTCATCTTAAGGAATTCCAAGGGTCACCAAATGAAGACAAAAGAGGGTATGGTTAATTTCTCCATGAAGAGTCACCTTAATTAATTTTAAAGGTCACCAAGATAAAGACAAAAGATGAAAGGATGCATTTGCTTATGAAGGGTCACCATGTGACTTTTCAAATACAAGGATTTTAAGGGTCATGTAAGTTTGGAACCATTTTCTATGAGGACTGAAGAGTCACAAAGGGTGAATTCTAAAGGTTATTTATAAAGCTACAAATAAACACTTTGGAAGCCATTTGTAACATTCAAGAGAGTGCATGGTTTGTAATTATTTTACATAAGAACAGAGGAGATAATAGAAAGAGATATTGTAGAGTTCTACCATTTATTGTGAAAACAACATTGAGAGATATTAAAAATTTGTGATTGTGAAATTTTTAATTTGATTTGGTGCTCATTATTATACTTAAGATTGTTCTCTATGATTTTTCACAGATTGGGTTTTCATGTAAAAATCTACTCTCTCTCTCTCTCTCTCTCTCTCTCTCTCTCTCTCTCTCTCTCTCTCTCTCTCTCTCTCTCTCTCTCTCTTGTGTGGTGCATGTTATTATTTTAGTTTTAATGTATATATATAATTTATTATTAAGTTTACTTTGATTAAGTAAACTTTTTATAAGATATATGATATACTGATTCACCCCCCCTCTTAGTATATTTTATGCTTAACACATTAGATAAAACCTCATGACTAAGATGGCTTAATTAGATAAATGAGGTCAAATGAAATGAATTTTATCAATATGAAGTTAATAAGAAGGTATTTCAAGACATATTTTCACCTATAGGTATCTTTTCAACATGATAACAAACACCTATAGGGGTCAGATATGTAAGATAAGCAAATAGTGACTTAGACATGTGCTTTGATGGTGTTAGCCCATATAAAGTAAGTTAAAGGTGATATACATGTTTTTTGACCTCAATTTTGGTTAAAGGATGTATTTTCACATAATAATCATCTTATTTAGGTCTATGATCACCTACAACATGTCCTACAGGTAGAGTATCTCAATATAGCCCAGTGACCCAACATTGATGATAGAATGGTGTTTAAAGGATTACAAAGGATAATAATAGTTTAAGAATATATTTTTAAACCTATAATTATTAAATTAAATACATATAATCATCATTAAAATTTATATTTAAATCAAGGTAACCTACAGGTAGGTCTAAATCAGGGCGTCTCAGTGAATAGAGAGTGGAGATTCATTTTGAGGCACAAATGTGCATAAGTAGGGTTAAAGATAATTGGCCCTAATGAAATGACACATTAACATTTAAATTTGGATATTTATGGACCTAAATAACTCCATACATGATAAAATTCACCTACATAGGCCCCTAAAACCCCTATATGCACTTACAACAGGGTACTATCATATGAGGGTAAGATAATACATGAGCTTGTCTAGGGAGAAGAAGATTATAAATACATAAAAGTGGTTTAAGAATAATAAAAAATTGGGTCCAAGATCCCAATAATATTCCAAGATGACCATCTACCTTTCTTACTTGGCTAAAAGGAAATAATCTGTAATATGGGCTAAGAAACTATGTCTGCTCAATAAGTGAATATGAAGAATCCACAGATGAGAAGTTGTTTGGATGAATAAAAAGATTAATAATAATTAATTGAGAATAAGGAAAATTTTTAAAAAACTTATAAAAATTGGTTTATCTTGGAAAGGTCACTCTTAGGATGATTTGAAGAAAAAGCAAGAAAATAGGCTTTTAATAGGCCTTTTTTGGGCATTTAGAGCTAGTTAGACATCTAAACCAAGGAATCCAGATAAAAAAATTTGGTAAAAATCAACATAAAAACATGAAACAACATCAAAAATACTCATTTTTATTTGGGGAGTAGGTATATACCTCACTATTTTCTCTCAGAGGCTAACCAATCTAGGAAAATCAGGGTTTAACAAAGTAAGTTAGTGAGTACAAAATCAGTAAAGGTCTTGATATAGAGATTTTGGAACATAATGAAACATCTTATGATGTTTAAAAAATGAAATTAGATTATATAAAATCACTATTTTAGGATCATACCTTTCAATATAACCAAAATGCCCCTACACTCAGTCCAATTAGGCAAGCCTTCACTAGGCCTAATTAGTGAAAAGGAAAAGTTAATGAACAAGAGTGATTGAGAAGTTGTGTGGTAATATTATAATATTTAATTATATGTAAAATTCATAATACACCATCCCAACCATTGAAAATAACTCCAAGTATCCAAATATTGTAAGGTCTATGCCAAACCCTTTACACCTTCAAGGGACCTAGAACCAATTGGGGATCCATATTCACTTCTAAATATTTGAGGGATATCTAGTTGATTAAGACATGTTTAAAAGGTGAAAATATACATGTTTGAACTTTTATTATGCATAGGATCCTATAGGAAAGCTAATTCTAACTCTATGATAGTCCAACCATGCAAGAAGGCAAAAGCAATCTCGTTGAAGTGTCTTCAAGTTCTCATATATTTTATAAGGATTTGAATGGAAAAAAATGAATTATTAATGGTTTAAAAGGTCCCTTATAATAAATTTTGTGTCATTTATTAGTAGGTTAAATTTCAAATATTTATGAGCAAAGCTTAAGACCAAAAACTACCTAAAACCCTTAGTCAGTGCCTGATGGATAAAAAAAGCTTTGAGATATATATATATATATATATATATATATATATATATATATATATATATATATATATGACATATTTTGACCATTTAATTTATTTTTACTTGTATATGAATTACTTAGGCTTCCTCTCATACCTTTGAGTTATATGGAACTATATAGACATGCTAAAAAATAGGGTATTTTTTTACCATGTTGTGTGTTTTGTAGGCTATAAGAGGAGTCTAAAAATAAAATAATTTTTTTCAAGAATATTATGAATTTTAATAACTCCATAAATTCATTTATTTCTATAAAAAACTCCTAAGTTTCCAAAATAGAACTCTCATCTCAGTTAGTCGAAACTGGCATAGTGGATATAAGGGTGAGAAGGGTGAAAACTCTAAGTGTGAGATTTTTTAAGGTGTACCTAAGTAATATAAGTACATGTATAGTATTTAAAAGTGTCATTAACTCCATAAAATATATTTTAATGGAAAACTAAATCCAATTTTGAAAATAAATGTGAGGGGTGATTGAAAAAGGAGTTTTTAGACTACAAGTAGTGAAGACTTCCTTCTAAAAGTTTATAGATGAGTAATAATACAACCAATGAATTAAGAGGAATAATTTAATTCCTTCCCTCTCATTAAAATAATCATACCTATCCATATTTAGTTTTGGGATGTTCAAATAGGTTCAAATCATGAATGTAGTTTTTTGAGCCAAGACTGGGAGTTTTATGCCACTTTTCATAAGTTTCTTTACTTGTATGGACATTTAAACCTCCTAAAATTCATGGTTAATACCATACCTATTTATAATGAAATTATAACCTATTTTATTAGATTTAAAAGTGTCCAAGTTACCTTTGTACTTCCCTTATCTTGTTCTTCTCTCAAAGGCCATAAATATTGACTCTTTTGGCTCTTTTTAGTAGCCTTTGTTGGTTGATGGTGAAACCCTAGCCAATTTTTTACTTAAATTTATATTAACGCAATAAAAATTTGAATTTTATTGATTACATGTTGTACAATTTATTTTTATTTAAATCTTGTTGGTCTTGTCTAGTAGAAGATAATCTTTTCTGGCATGTTATCCTTGATTATTCACCAAATGTACATAAGAGTAATTGTTTTAGGTATTTGTTAGTATTATATTTTAAGTGTATGTGTCTTTTAGAAGTGGTTAATGAATATAATACATAAATAACTCATTACCCTCCTAAGCATCAAAATACCTCATGAACCTAGTATATGAAATGTTGTGACAATTCATCTTGAGTTGTGAGTTTTGTGTGAAATAAGCTTTGTTTAGCTCTAAGTAGTATAATTTCAGTCAATAGGAGGAAATTAAATATCAGTGAATCACCTTTAGTTTCCTTAGTTTATATTTTTAACCCTTTCATGAAAATTTGATAGGTAAGAGAGTGTTTTAGAGAGTACATCAAGGGAAATAGCCCTTATAGAGATTCATCTAAAGAAATTATTAGACACAACAAGAGAGATGTTTCCATTATGCCACTTGGATGAGGAGATATAGGAATCTCCTCAAGGGGTAAAAATACAAGTGATAATAGTTTTTGGCACACTTAGTGGGACTCTAAGTCCTAGAATATTGTCTGAGATTGGTGTTGGACTTGGCAAGTTGCAACTATAAGAACATCGACATTCAATACCTAGTGAGTCCACTAACATTTTCAAATATTTGGATATTAATTAGTTTGTAATTTACATGATAAAGGTGACCACTATGTATTTTTCTAAGGGTATAATCTTTGCGTTTGTGCAATTGCCTTTGTATTCTATCAAAAGGTTTAAGTTTGTGGATACTCATCCTTATTCAAGAGAGTTAGTGTTTAAGAATTCCAATTTACTACTAAGTTCAACCTCTAATACCCATATTATACATTCAAATATGGATAGAAACAAACCTATTGTACCTTTCACTAGATCATCTCCTTTGAATCTTTCCCAATATAACCAAATTCTTAGATAAACCCTTAAGAGTTTCCATATTTTAGTGAAGAATGTCCTATTGCTCCCATTGATCACATTATATACATATAAAACTTCTAAAATATCCATAATATCACTCAAGATAATGTGGCTACTAGGTTATTGGCATTATCTTTCAAAGGGAAGGCCTTAGATTGTGATATGTAAACTAAAAGTACAAGTGTAGTATATTCGAAAAATCACTTGTTCACATTTAAGAGATCCTTCAATTTCTCACTTTTTTGCTTAATTTTATATAAAGAAATTAAAACAAGATATAAAATGAAGATCAAAACTAAATAATAATTAGATAAAATTCAAATAATTCACCATCAAATTGATAACAGAGTTTGGCTTCAATGGCCTACATCTCTGGGTCCGTTCGAAGTGAGGACTATTCTCATTAATTTTGTGCAACAAATGGCTTCCAAAATTAATAAAATTATTCAATTCACCTTTTATGATATTTTTTTTCCTATAAAAATATCTCTTAGACCTAAAAATAATGGCCCAAGGCCATACAAAGTGAAAATAAGGCTCTAATCTTCTTAAATCTCTTTACACAGTCTGCTTTCTGTGCTTGTTCAAGTAGAAATTAGTCCCTTTTATAACAATTCAACCCCCATGGCTGAAGTGGTCAAGGAATTAATATTTTATATGATAGGTCAAGAGTTCAAAACCTCCTCCCACCTTTCTAGGCACATTGGAAGGTTGAATAGGTCGGCCTTAGGCACTTAGCATGAATTTTTAAATGTTTTCCCTCCTTTTTGGCACCTTTGGACTTGGTTTTGTCCCAAATTTGTTGGGAATTCAGTTTTCAAGGATTTAAATAGACAAGTTTGACCCCTCTTAAAATTCCTAAGACTAAGGCACCCACATAGGCCATTGATTTGACTTGCTCCATGCTTGGTTGGTGGGATGGGTGATGTGGCAGTTTCTTTGGCACCTTGTTTGAAAATTTCAAATAACATGTGAATAAAAACAACAAACCAACATTTATTTTGCACCAAATTATTTTTCCACGTGTCAAGTGGCTATTGGTCCACTTGGCATGTTTTCAATAGTGTCACGTCACCTTCAACACCCCCTATCACAAGATTTCTTCAACTAGCCATATCTTGAGCATCAGGACTCCATTTTTTGAACTGTGAAAAACACTAGAAAGATCTTGATGAGTAATACAATGTGAAAATGATTTGAATAGAATTTTAAGACTTTAAAATATGGAATGGTACATAGATCCACCTGGATCATTCCTCCCCACTGGGAACTTTTTGACCTCTAAAAGTTGAAATTAATTGGTAATGAGGTGAGGGTATTTTTCCCTCACCTTTTCAACTTCCATCCATCTAGCCTTGCTTGGGTGCATCCCTTTCAAACCAACACAAAGATATTCAACATTACCTCTTTGTGAAGTCTACATATTCCTGTCAAGTATAGTATCTTCCTACAATTTTGTTAGATATTTATGAGAAAAATCATCGACAGAAGGAATGGATACACTTTCATCATGATCAATTATCATTGGAGGCTCATACAATTTCAAATTTTCCACATTTACAACTAAATAAATTTTCATGTAAGATGGTAAATCTAATCAAAAAACATTTGTGCCAATTTTTTCCATTATCTAAAAAGGACCATACCAGATTGGTTTCAACTTTTTACCTTCACCTGTCAGTCTTTCCTTACTAATGTGAAGCCATACCATATCACCTACAACAAATTGGTGATCAATACGATGTTTTTCATGCCTAGCTTTGTACTTGGCTTGACTTTTCTCCAATTGAGTAAGAACTGTCTGATGAATGAGCTATATTTTTTCAGTGAACTTCTTGGCTTAAATGGCTTCTTTTGGTTCACCAATAGCTGTATCCTATCCATAACAAACATCTAGAGGAGATTTAGGCAAGTATCCATAACAAAATTCAAATGGAGATTTCATAGTAGAAGAATGAAGTGCCTGGTTATATGCATGTTGTATGTAACACAATTGTTCATCCCATAAATTTGGATGTTTATTGCTAGAACCCCTAAGCAAATGTACCACAGTGTGATTCACAACCTCTGTTTGTCCATCAGTTTATGGATGAAATGTAGTGCTCTTTTTTAATTAGTGTCCATTAGTCCCAAAAAGTTGACCAAAACTCCCCAGTAAATTGAGAATCTTGATCAAAAATAATTGAAGTAGGCAAATCAAAATGAACCCATACATGTTCAAAGAATAAGTGTGTAGTACCTTCCCCAGTAATTTTCTTAGTGTAAGGAATCAAAACACACATCTTGCTAAATCTATCCACAACCACATATAAATAGTCATGTTTTCTTTGTGTCATAGGCAACTCCCCCACAAAATCCATGGAGATACTTTCCCATGGGTGAGTAGGAATAGGTAGAGGAGTATAAAGTCCCAGTTTCCTATTACTAGGTTTACTTGTGGCATAAAGAGTACATCCCTCAATATATTTGGCAACATTTTCCTGCATAAGAGGCCAATAACAATACATTTTCAAATGTTGAACCATTTTAGCAACTCCAAAATGACCAGAAATAAGAGAAGTATGTGGTTCTCTAATCATGTGCACCCTCTCATTTTGAGGAATATATAATTTACCCAAATGATACAAAAGATCATTGTGTACATGATAGTCCAATTCTTCTACTTGTCTACTACTCATTAAGTCTTTATAAACATCATGAAAATCAAGATCATTCACATATTTTTCTTTATAACTTTCATGAGACAAAGAACCATGTTGTAAGAGAATAGATGCAACAACCATAGGAGGCCTAGATAGCATATTTGGAACCTTAATCTAAATTACTTTTTTATACTTGATCACAAGATGAAATTGTTGTAAGAAACCCATCCAACAAAAATGTCTAGACTATTGTAGCTTAGTTTGTGATTGGAGATATTGTAAGGGCTAATGATCTGTATGTATTATTGTTTCTTTTCCCATTAAGTAATGTTTCCATTTTTTAACACTTTAAACCAATGCATACAATTCCTTATCTTAAGTTGGATATTTTCTTACTGCACTTGTAAATGTTTTAGAATGATAACAAACTAGTTTCTTACCTTCATTAAAATAGCTCCCATAACATACTCACTTGCATCTATCTCGATCTCAAATGGTTGTTGTATATCAGGGAGTGCCAAGACTAGAATAGTACTTATCTTTTCTTTCAAAGTATCGAAGGCTTTTTGATGTTTGCCTCCCCATTGAAATACCTGTTTCACACTTGTCAAAGAATGCAAAGATGATGCAATATATGAAAATTGAGCAATAAACTTCCTCCAAAACTGTACTGCACCAAGAAAACTTCTAACCTCAGTTGTGTTAGTGGGTGTAGGCCAATTAACAATGATTGCCACTTTTTCAGGATCAATTTGCAATTTACCATATCCTATAATGTAACCCAAGTATATCAAAAAGGTCTTGCCAAATTCACATTTTGACATTTTTAGATAAAGTTTTTCCCTTTGTAATGCATCCATGACTTTCTTAATGTGGATCACATGCTCTTCCCATGAATTGATAAAAATCAATATATCATCTAAGTAAACTATAACAAAATCATCAAGGAATTGTCTAAAAACATCATTCACCAATCTCATGAATGTAGCTGGGGCATTACACAACCCAAAAGGCATAATAAGCCATTCAAACAATCCCTGTTTTGTTTTGAAGGTAGTTTTCCAAACATCACCTTCATTAATTCTTACTTGATGATATCCACTTCTCAAATCTAACTTAGTGAAATAAATAGCATGTTTTAAATTGATCCAACAAATCATGAATACGAGGAAGAGGGTAACGATTCTTAATAGTAATTTTGTTTAAAGTACAAAAATCAACACACATTCGCCAAGTGCCATATTTCTTTGGCACCAAAATAATTGGCAAACCAACAGGAGATGAACTTGGATGAATAACACCTCTATCCAATAGATCCATTACCTATTTTTTGATTTCCTCATTTTCCACCAATGATAACCTATACACGCCAATGTTAGGGAGAGGACAATCCTGCAATAGCTGAATTTCATGTTGAACTCCCCTTTTAGTGGGTAAGCCCTTAGGATCCTAAAATACATCATCATAAGTAGAAATGATTTCAACCAATTCATTCTTGTGTCTAGGATCACACTTTTCCAAAGCTTGAGAATAATATTTTTCCTTAGACTTAATCAACATGGACAAAAATTCTTGCTTGAATTGACTAGTCTTTTCATTTTCCCTGTTGTAACCAAGGAAAGACTTGTTCTAATGTGGTGTGCTCTAACTATATATTCAATTCCATACTTAACAAGCAAGTACTTATTCTCCTCTCTATAAAATATTGCTTTTCTATCATAAAGATATGGGCTTCGCAAAACAATCCCACATATGTCCAATGGAACAACATCCAACTCAACCTCATCTACAAACTTGGATGTGATGGCAAACCTTAGCCTACAAGTTTGTGAGACTTGTAGCTTCGCATTGTCACACACCCAACCTAGTCGATAAGGCTTCGGATGGGGATTGGTTTGTAAGCCTAGCTTCTTAACAACCTCTTCAAAAATTAAATTTTCTTGTGAACCACTATCAAATAGAGTGTCAATCTTAGTATGCTTTGAAACAACTCTAATGTGGAATAATTCATTTATTTTCTTATCAACATGCATAGAATTCTTTTTAGAAGAAAATATAGCATTAGTGCTAGAAACTGAAAGAGAAAAATCATTATGTAATCCCATAGCTGTAATCTTAGTTTCATCACCTGAATCTGAACCTAAGTCCTGAACCATAGAATTAGCCTTCTTTTCTTTCTTTTTATACCCCTTAGGCCTTGACTCAGGATGTAGTTTCCAACACTTAGACTCGTCATGATTTTTCTTACAATGATTACAAAATGGTTTTCCTTCTTCTTTTTTAACAATATAAGTGGATTTATATTTACCCTTTCCTGATGAAATTTCCCCTTTGGATTGCTTAACATTAGATTGCTTACTTTTTAATTTAGGAAAAGATTATTTTGATTATTTTCCTCTAGCCTCTAAATGAGTGGCTTGAACACATATTGCATCTAAATTAGTGGGATTGAACATAATAATCATATGTCTTAAGTATATATGCAACCCACCTATATATTGTAGCAGAGTTTCTTGTGTGTATAGAGGAAAATTCAAAAGTAAAGCTTTTTTCCTAAAATCTTATGTATAATCTTGAACACTTTGGCCTTTTCCTTGTCTGAAACTTTGCCAATCCATCATGGCTTGTTGCATATAGCCTAAAGGATAGAATTCCTTTCTAAGTTCTTTAATAAATTCATGCCAAGTAGAAATTGAGTTACCATTTTTAAGCTTGGTTTCCTTCAACTTACTCTCCCACCAGATGAGAGTTGTGCCTCCCATACGAAGAGTAGCCAAATTAATTTTTGACTCATCCCCTGCAATATTTTGGACCCTGTAATAAAATTCAATCTGCTTGACCCAATTATCCAACTTTTTAGCATTAACTTCACCATTAAAAATTGGTAATTTAAACTTAATATCCAATTTTAGTGAAGGGAGAGATTCCATAGTTTTTTTACCATCATCCGATGGAGAAGGTTTTTCAGTTTCTTTACCTTTTTATTCTCGTGAATCACCTTCTTTTTCATTCTTGGATTTCCTTTTTTTGTCATGGTATAATTCCTCAACCATGCTTATCATGTCCATAAAGGCTTACTGGAAAGCTTGTTCGGATTCCATCTCTTCTTCAGCCATCCTTGAAGCATGCCTTGATCCAATCTCTGGATTATAATCAATGAGTTTTCCTTCACCCTTTTGGGATTTAGACCTTGTCAACATAAACTAGCAATCACTATTAAATAACAACCGCTCAAATACCAAAAATATGATCTATAAACTGAAAATACAAGTGTAGTATATTCAAAAAATCACTTATTCACATTTAAGAGATCCTTCAATTTCTCACTTTTTTGCTTAATTTTGTATAAAGAAATTAAAACCAAATATAAAATGAAGATTAGAACTAAATAATAATCAGAGAAAATTCAAAGAATTCATCAGTAAATTGATAATGGAGTTCAGCTTCAATAGCCTATGTCTCCAAGTCCATTCAAAGTGAGGACCATTCTCATTAATTTTATGCAACAAATGGCTTTCAAAATCAATGCAAGTATTCAATTCACCTTCTCTGATATTTTTTTTCCTATAAAAATATCTCTCAAACCTGAAAATAATGGCCCAAGGCCGTATAAATCAAAAACAAGGCTCTAATCTTCTTGAATCTCTTTACACAGTCTACTTTCTATGCTTGTTCAAGTAGAAATTAGTCCCTTTTATAACACTTCGACCCCCATGGCTGAAGTGGTCAAGGAATTAATATTTTAGATGACATTTCAGGAGTTCAAAACCTCCTCCCACCTTTGTAGGCACCTTGGAAGGGTGAATGGGTTGGCCTTAGGTGCTTAGCATGAATTTTTGAATGTTTTCCCTCCTTTTTGGTGCCTTTGGACTCGGTTTTGTCCCACATTTGTTGGGAATTCATTTTTCAAGCCTTTAAATAGACATGTTTAACCCCTCTTCAAATCCCTAAGACAAAGGCACCCACTTAGGCTACTGATTTGACTTGGTCTATGCTTGGTTGGTGGGCTGGGTGATGTGGCAGTTTCTTTGGTGCCTTGTTTGAGAATTTCAAATAACATGCAAATAAAAACAACAAACCAAATTTTTTTTTCACCAAATTATTTTTCCATGTGTCAAGTGGCTATTGGTCCACTTGGCATGCTTTCAATAGTGCCACATCACTTTCGACACCCCTTGTCGTAAGATTTTTTCAACTAGCCATATCTTGAGCATCGAGACTCCATTTTTCAAACCGTGAAAAGCACTAGAAAGTTCTTGATGAGTAATAAAATGTGAAAATGATTTGATCAAAATTTTAAGAATTTGAAAAATGTAATGGTACATGGATCCACCTAGATTAGATTGGTATAGGACTCTTCCTAAAAATTCTATTGGTTCATGGGATGAACTAGGAGATCTATTGACTAAGAGGTTTGGATAGAACAGTGATCATCTATCACTAGATGAGAAATTAACAACTATTAAGAGGGCACCATAATATTTTATGAAATATTTTAACACTAGATTTTAGAAAACATGGGATACGATCCCAACCCTTATGATACCTACTCCAAATTATGCCTTCTTATACTATCTAAAATCATTAAATAGTGATGTGTCCATGATGATCCAATACATGGGTGGAAATACACTACTTGTTACCTATGAGATAGCTATAAATTATAAAAATTATCTTGCTTAAGTAGGGAATATTTCTCCTAGGCCACCAATGCCATTATTTCCTAATTTTTAGCCTCCTAGTCAAGTTGCATTACCTACCTTGGCTCTTTTACCTAATCATGAAAGGTCTTCCATTGCCCCAAACAATGAGATACATGAATTCAAGAGTTTGTTCCAAAGTGTTACTAGTTGATTGGTTACCCTAAAAAGGCAACAATCTCAAAGTTATAGGCCATACTGGTCTTACAATCAGTTTGGACAAACAAATAGGCCTCCTTTCTAAGGTAATAGTCAAGGACAAGGTTAAAACACTCAAGATAGACCTTACCAAAGTTATAATCCTAATGCCCCATCATCTTCCAGATCTCTTTTTCCCACTTAAAACAATTTTTTTCAATAAAAACCATGTTACCCCTCTTATGACCAAAATCAAGGCCAAGTTGCATATGTCAATGAAATGCCTAATCAAGACATGAGAATGCAAAGTAACCAAGCATCTCAAATTTACACTTTTGAGTTACCAATGAAAAATAAAATTAAAATTGGAATGGGTAATGGACAAAAATAATTTGATTATACTCTCATAAATCATTTTTAGGGAGGGTTTTGTGCCATCAATCATATGGGGAATTAAAGCAATGTGAATTATAGTGTGTCCTCTAACACTAGGTCTAAGAAGAGGGATGTTTAAGAGACATAAGGGGATAATCAAGGAAATTTTTTTACTCCAAAATAATCTACAATGGTGGGTCAATCTAACTTATCCCCTAAGTTGTATGAAAATTAGAAGTTTTAGAATGTAAGGCCTGCTCCTACACATCCACCTTCACAAGCCACACTACAAGGCACTAGTACTTAAAAAAAGCCTTTCAAGGTGAGTAATCCTTATATTAATGTTGTGGACCAGATCAAGAAGTTACATATGAATATTTAATTATTGGATTAATTTAAAATATTGGGAAAAAAAGACATGATTTAAAAGGAATTACAAGGATCAGGCAAGCAAATTAGATCATCTAGGAGAGAGAATGTTGTTTTGGTGAATGGAACTCAACCCATTGATGGAAAAGTAGATAAAAATGATAAGACTCCTCATTTTTATTATCTTTGATCATTTGTGATTTATTAGTTTACAATTGCATCATATATAGTGGGGCTATTACTTTAGTTATGCCCAAATCAATAGTGGATAAACTAGGCCTCAAGTATGAACCAATGGCTAAAGGAGTCTTACAATTGGATGGATCACCAACAAAGACCTTGGGAGTATTCAAGGATTTGAATCTTATTTTATATTCTTATCCTACTGTTTATATTCCTTATGATGTGGTTGTGGTATATTTACCTCCATACTTTGCTCTTTGCTTGTCAAGAGAGGTTACGGCTAAAATAGGTGGATACTTGGCAACCAACTGGTCTTATATGGTTTTTAGGACAAAGTATGGTATTAAGGTGAAGACTGAATCAAAGCATATCCATCACATTAACTTAGAGCCTTACATGACTTAAGTGATAAATGTTAATTATGCCATTATTGATGAGGAAGAACTTCACATAGATCAATCTCCAACATCTTCTCTTGAAGGAGTTTCTCATCTACATTTAGATGAATGGGGAGATTAAAATTATGAGCATGATCCTTATAAATTAATAGAGGAAGATGGTATTTAATTTTATTACATTCATGAGGACACTTTCATGCCAAACTTTATAAAGCTAAGTGAAGACATGGATGGTTTATGGTAGTTATTCTTTGATGAATCAATAAATAATATTGGGGAAGACGGTGGAGCAATGTTGATTTCTCCATCTAAATAAAGGTACTATTCCACTTTTATATTTCACTTATTTTGTACTTGTAATGTGGTATAATATGAGTGCCTTATTTAAGGCCTTGAGTGGGCTAGAAAAAGGGGTGTGAAAGAGTCACAAGTGTATGGTGATAGTAAGTTGATTGTGAATCAAGTAAGAAGACAAAATGTGACCAATAAATCTTTTATTAAGTCCTATAAGCATAGAGTGTTAGATATTATGGATGATTTACAAGATTTAAACATCCAATCCATCCTAATAGAATACAACAAACATGGTGATAGGTTGGTAGCAATTGGAGCTCAGTTTGATGTCCCAAAAGGGATAAGAGAATATAAGAACCAACCACATATTAAGATGATTATAAGGCCCTCCATACCTAATAATGTCACTAATTGGAAAGTGTTTGATAGTGACAAAAAAATAACACTTTTAATACAAGAGGAGGTTGAGTTTTCTTCCAAGAATCAGTCCAAACTACAATGACAGTATGGAAGAAATGCCTAGTCATAGTTGAGATTATGTTTAATGGTGATGATCAATTGAAGAAAGAAAAGGTAATCATGTCTAATAATAAATAAACCTATAATAAATTATAAATATTTAAGGATACATTGCTTGCACTTGGGAAGGTATGTACTAGTGAACAAAAACATGCTTTCATTGAGTCATGCAAGAGGTTTTCTGATGTCTTCACATGAGAATATAGTGATTTGAAGGGATTTGATCAAAAATTATCTGAACCTACCATATATATAGATTATAATTTTAATGATATCAAGAAAATATAAATTCCAATAAATCCTAAGATTGAGCCTCTCATGAAGAAGGAGCTTACTAAGTTGATTGAGTCCAAAATCATTTTTTTATTAGGCATTCATCTTGGTTGGCAAACATAGTCCTTATTAGGAAAAATAATTGGGAAATTAGGTTATATGTTTATTTTAGGGACTTTAATAGAGTTTCCTTGAAGAACCATTATCCTCTTCCTTCCATCGATCAAAATTTTCAAGTTGTGGTAGGTAGTGAAAGGTTTTCTCTCCTTGATGGATATTCTAGGTATAATCAGATTTTGGTGAAAGAAAGTGATAAATATAAGAAAAAACTTACTAATAAATGGGGTACATATGATTATAATAAAATTAATTTTCACTTGTCTAATACTATTGTTGACTAATTTTACCCACAGGCAAAAATTTTGGTCCCCTTCTTCCCTTGCTATTCATGACAGTCATTTTTAGGTTGCACAAGTTCAATGAGTTTGGTTCATGGCCTAATTCAAGTGGTTTAATGACCTTTGGTTCAAAATTCCATCTTCAAGTTCAACATCTTAATTCAACAAGCATTGAACCATTAAACTGTTGAACAACTCTTGGTTCAATGGGCTTGGTTTAATAGGTTTGGTTCAAAGGGAGAATTTCATCAGCCTTGGTTGGTTCATTAGTTCATCAGCACATAATGTTTAAACCATTTAAACTATTGAACCATTTTTGGTTCAACGGCTCAGTTTAAAGGGTATGCCCTTGGCTAAAGGGGAGTCTTCAAGTTCAAAATTCCCTAGCGGAGGGTAGACACTTCAATGGAAAAGACCGGGTAAGTCCCAAATTTGTTTAAATTCAAATTGGTTTAAGTCCTGAATTCCTTCAGACTTTTTGTCCAAAGAAATTCCTTTAGATAAAAGGTCTGAAGGAATTCAGGTGTAGATCAAGGCAAAGATAGACTTGGGGAGAATTTTTTTGAAATTTTTGTCCATAGGAAAATGTATGTGGACAAAATTCTGTGGAAAATACACAAAGCCCACGGGAACCCGAGAGACTGTCTGAAGGACCCACCGAAGGACCCCGAAGGGTAGATGCCCTTATAGGGAACTCTTAGTGCAAATACAAAGGGAATTTTTAAAGGGCCAGAGGGTCACCCTCCCTTTGGGAAGGTGCTCAAGGAAAAAAACAAAGTCAAAAGAATGCCCATGGAAAGGGCCGAGGAAAGCAAAGCCACAAAAAGCCAGCGAAGGACCTAATGACATTTTGACAGGGACGAGGACATCCTAGAGGCCATCAAAATTAACAAAGAAAATTAGCCATTGGCTTTCAAACTAATGACGGATGCGAGAATGTCAAAATTAGTGCAATGAAATAGCTGTTTGCTTCCAAATGAGGGAGCGCTAACCATGAGAGCCCAGAATGCAACGACCTGCAATAAATTCACCCTCGAGGGCCTAAGGAGCTAGAAGAGACAAAATTGAGAAAAGAAAAAGGGACAAGCATGGAATGAATAGGCAGTTAGTCCAAGTGGAAAGAGGAAGTGCCAATTTGAGAAGTAACTCTAGTAGGTGAAATAGTGGTTGTGAATTGACCATTAGAGGATGCAAATAGCTAGCAGTGTAACCCGTTTCTCCATTTCACATTAATGAGTAGACAAACCATGTATTGACCTTGAAAAAGTAGACTGTAAATAAACAAAGGGCATAGTTAATTAATGTTTTGATTGACTTGCTCTTCCTAATGAGAGGATGCAATAGGCCAATTGTAAAAGGGGAACACCAAAAGGGCCTCCTTTTCTTCTCTTATATATTGAAGACTTGTCATTTTAGAAAGATCTTCTTCCACATTTTTAAGGCGTAGCCTTGCAAAAATTTCACCTGAATCAATAAATGCATTTTTATTTCCATCTTGGATAGATTTTTTTGTGTATGTCTTGAGTGTTTGTTTGTGTTTAGTCATTGTTTCTTGATGCTTTCACAGGCCCAACACCAACATACCTGTTGTCTACAAGGTGCCATTTTTGTAGCTGATAGGAGGAGAGAAATATTTGAGAAGTTTAGAATAGAGGAGATTACTTACAGTGTGCATTCCATAGCACCTTGGTGAAATCTTTGTTTTTTTGTGTTTTCATGAAATCCTCCCTACTAATTTCTTGCAGCCTGGTGCTTCTGCCAAGTGTGAAGTGTATGTATGTATTTGTCTAGTTTTAAGTGTTGATGTGAGAAGGTTAACTTATTTTGGTGCATCACACCTTTAGTGTAGTTTGTTTTCCTACAATCTCTCTCTCTTTTCATCCCCCCCATTATATCTATATATATGTATGTGTTTACACTTATTGGAATGAACATGATGCATCAAAGGGAGCTAGCCCTTATCTATAGACTCTCCCCTCTAGATTCAATAGTCCTATAGGTGAAAGGGGAGTTTCCATAGTTGTGAGGAGAAGGTAGGAGCTTGGCCTCCTACCAAGGGTGCAATCTCCTACGTCAACAGTTTTGGCATGCCTGATGGGACTCAATTTGACAACTCAGTAAGGTTTTAGGATTGATGTTGGTCCTGTCACAGCAAATTAATATTTCCAACATCTGGCGACTCCACTGGTAAGAGCTTCATTTTTCCAATCAAGACCAGTTTCTTAATTTTTCTATGCCTAAAGTCACCACAAGGTCTACTTCAAAAGGGATTCCTTTCGATTTCATTGAGTTGCCTTTGAACTCTACAAAAAGACTAAGATTTGAGAGGACCTATCCTTATCCAAAAATCCACCCTCGTAGACCTATTATAAGGGACACATACATAGTAGAACCCCATCTATAGCCCCTCTTAGCTATGACATTGCCTTTTGTAGCTTTTTGTGGTTAGAGCCCCTTAAATCTCCCACGCTATGATCCAATTCTATGAACAGCCCTAAAAAATGTGCCTTCTTTCAATGGAGAGGGGCCCATTACAGTCATTGAGCATATTAGGAATATTGCTAACCTATACAATATTCACAATGTAATAAAGGAAAATATTGCCATCAGATTGCTAGCACTGTCCCTCAAAGGCAAGGCTCTTGACTGGTATGAAACTTTGCCTATAAATTCAATATATTCTTGGAATGAATCGGGCACTCAATTGATAGATCATTTTGGGGAAAAGAGCGATGGCCTCTCGCTTGCTAAGCAGCTGATAACCATAAAGAGAGCTCCACATGAGTATATGCAAGATTTTAACATACGATTTCAAAAGACTTGGGTTAAAATTCCCATCTTGGTAAGACCAACCCTGAGCTATGCTTTCCTATATTATTTAAGAGCTTTAAATAGTGATATTACTATGATGATACAATCCATGGGAGGGCATATACTACCAGCTACTTATGACATAGCCGTAGCAGCTAAAAATTGCTTAGTACAGGCTGGGAAAATAACCCTTAGGCCTCACATGCCACTTTTCCTACAAATGCTACCTCTAATTCAGACCATTGCTCCCACATTAGCCCCTCTACCTAGCATTGAGAAACCAGATACTATTCTCTCCAATGAACTTCATGAGGTTAAAAGTCTATTTTAGAGCATATCAAATGAACTTGTATCTCTCAAAAGGTAGCAAGCTCAAAGCAACAGACCGAATCAGGAATACCAGCATTATGGTCAAGCCCCTAGACCCCCTTTTTAGTACTATAATCAAGGATAGGGTTAGCTCACTCAGACTAGACCATTTCAAAACTACAACTTAGGCCCTCCTTCATCATCTAAAGTCATAGTGCCAGTTCAGAATAATCTAGTATAGGAACAACCAAGTTATTAGACCATGGGATATGGTTAAGAATAGGCTGTTCACACAAATGAGATGATGAATTATTTCTAGAATGTAGACAATCAGGTAGCTACTCACTCCTAGATTTTTGAGGCTCTAACTTAACCCAGCATATGCAGTAATCAAGCCCAACTGGATTTTACCCTCATGAATCATCTAGAGGGGGAATTTTATTCAGTGAATTATGTGGGCGCTATAGACAATCAAGCTGACTATGTTGTAGCCAACACAAGATTTAAGAGAAGAGAAATGGGAGAATCATAGGCTACCACTTAGGTGGCAACAACACCTTCTCCATCACACTCTAATTGAAAGGCCCCAAACTTTAGACAACCATTTGCACCTTCAGCCCCTTAGCCTACGGCTCAAGTTGGGATTAGCCCCAAAGAAAGCTTGAAGGGAGGCAGTCCCTAGGTCAATATAGTGGACTAGATGAAGAAGCTACATATGAACATCTCTTTATGGCATTCATTATCTCTTCCAAGATAAAAGGACATATTGAAGAAAGAATTGCATGAGCTAGATCGATAAGCAATCCCAGTGAGCACTGATAATGTCTTGATGATGAATGGACAACCTTCCACTTTAGGTTAGGTAAAGAAAGAAGATAAAAATCCCCATTTCTATGTATCTTTGGTCATATGGGATTTCTTGGTACACAACTACATAATTGATAGTGGGGCTAGTACCTCAGTGATGCCCAAGTGCATAGTTGACAAGATGGGACTGAAGTATGAGGAGATGAACAAAGGAGTCTTACAACTAGATGAGACACCTACAAAAATAGTTGGGATTTTGAAGGGTTTAGGCTTGATATTTCATGATTGCCTAACCTTCTCAATTCCCCATCATATAGTGGTAGCAGATGTTCCTCCTTATTTCATAATTTGCTTGTCTAGGGACTTCACATCAAAGATAAGTGGCTATCTAGCGGCAAATTGGTCATATTTGGTTTTTAGAACAAAGTACAGGACCAAAGTAAAAATTGAATCTAAGCCACTCTACAAGGACCATCTAGAACCATATTTTCCCAATGTAACAAATGTCAGCTACACCATTATCGACCCAAAAGAGTCCCAGAGAGACCAATCTCCATCCTCTGCTCTTGAAGGAGTTACAGACCTACTCTTGGATGAGTGGGTAAATGATAATTTTGAATATGATCCTTACAAGTTCATAGAGGAGGCAGACCTTAGAGTCTACTACATGCATGAAGAGGGCACCTTCATACCAAATATAATGAAGACAAGCCAAGAGGACCTAGGCCTATGGCAACTATATTTTGATGGTTCTAAAAGTAGGCTAGGAGCTGGGGGTGGGGTGATGTTAGTCTCCCCTTCAAAGGATAGGTAATTTTTAGCTTTATCTTTCCATTTCTCTTGCACAAGCAATGTTGTAGAATATGAGTCCTTTATCCATGGTCTGGAATGGGCAAGAAAAAGAGGGATCAAGGAGTTGCAAGTTTTGGGAGACATTGAGCTGATTGTAAATTAGGTGAGAGGCTTGAATCTAACCAAGAATTCCTTACTAAAGTCCTACAAGCATAGGTTCTAGGACTTGGTGGAATTTTTCCTCACTTTCAATATCACCTCCATTCCTAGAGAGCAGAGCAAACAAGTGGATAGGCTAGCAGCAATTGGCGTTTAGTTTGACGTATCAAGGGAAATAAGTCGAGACTATGGTTCACGCCACTTGAAGGTGGTAGTTCGAACCTCTATCCCTGATAACATTGAAAATTGGTAGGTTTTCATAAATGACCAAAAAATAGCTTTCTTCTTGAAGGAAGAAGCTGAGTTCATAACACAAAACTAGGTGAAGTTGCAGCAGCAATATGGCAACCAGATTGTTCAATTGAAGAAAAATAAGCTCTATAAAGGTTTGGTCACACTTAAGAGCATCCTTAATGGAGATAACCAATTTAGAAATGACAAGACATACATCACAACTAAAGAGGAGAATTATGAAAAGGTTAAGATCTTTAAGGATAAGTTGCTTGCGCTTGGAAAAGTCTGCACTATTGAAGAAAGGTGGGCTTTCATTTTGCTATGTCAGGAGTTATCTGATGTCTTTGCTTAGGATTATAGTGATTTAAAGGGATTCAACCCAGGACTCACCTAGCACACCATAAAATTAGAAGAAGGTGCTAGGCTAGTCATGTAGAAGTAGAGACCCATCAACCCGATGATTGAGCCCCTCATGCAGAGGGAACTGGCCAAATTGATTGAGTCTGGAATTATATTTTTAATCAAACATTCCTCCTGGTTGGCTAACCTTGTTCCTATTATAAAGAAGAATGGGGAGATCAGGCTATGTGTCAACTTTAGAGACCTTAATAAAGTCTCTTTAAAAGATCACTATCCCCTCCTAAGCATGGAGTGGATCCTTTAGAAGGTAACTGGTAGCGAGCATTTCTCCCTCTTGGATGGTTATTCAGGGTATAATTAGATTCTAGTGCAAGGATCTGAACAGCACAAAATGGCCTTCACCACTAAATGGGGAATGTTTGCCTACAAGAATATGCCATTTAGGCTATCTAATGTTGGTGCTACCTTTTAGTAAGCCATAGACATGGATTTTGGAGGCTTGATAAACAACAACATGTTGGTATACCTTGATGATGTGACGGTATTCTCTAGGGAGGTGAGCCAACACATAAAACACCTCAGGTAGATTTTTGAAAGGTGTAGGGAGTTTGGCATATTTCTTAATACAAATAAGTGTGTGTTTGTTGTTCATGAGGGGAAACTCCTTGGCCACATCATGTCTAAGGAAGGCTTATCCATTGACCCCAAGACAATTTGTTCTATCTTGGAGATGTCCCTACCAAATCACAAGAAAGGCCTATAGAGCTTCTTTAATAGGATAAATTTCATTTAGAGATTCATTATGAATTTCACAGAGATAGTCAAGCCACTAACCTCTATGCTGAGGAAGGGTGAGGAGTTCAAGTGGAAAACACAAAGAAAGGATAGCTTTGAAGCCATCAATCAAGCCATAACTTGGGCTCCTACTTTGATCAGCCCTGACTTCCACAAAGAATTCAACCTCTACACTTTCAGTAATGAAGAGGTGATCTCTACCATGCTTACTCAAGTAAATGGTGATGATCTCAAGCAACCACTTTCTTTTTTTAGCCAAGGGTTAGAGGATTTTGAAGTTAGATACATGTATGTTGAGAAGTAAGTATTGGCAGTAGTGTGGAGCCTGAAGAAATTTAGGCATATGTTGTCTAACATCAAGATTCACCTCATGGTCCCACATCCTAGCATCAAGGATTTCTTGACCAATCGAGACCTAAATGAGAAGAGAGTAGGGTTGATCACCAAAGTGATGGAGTATGACGTAGACATCAAGATCACCAAGCTGGTGAGGGGAAGAGGCCTATGTGAACAACTTACTACAGACTTCAAGAAAAAAAGGGAAAATAGCTTGCTAATTCATGATGCAACCACAATAGAGGAACCAATTGTCATAAAGGATTAGATGTTAGACCTGAGGCATTTCCTTCTCACTGATGAGTGCCCACAGGGTCTTGATAGGACTAGAAGAAGGTACTTTAGGCTCCAGTCTCTCCCTTATGTTATGGTTGATGGAATATTGTTTAGGAAGGATCTCTCTGGGGTCCTTCTAAGGTGCATTGACCCAAACTAGGCTGATAAGGTACTATCTAAGTTCCATGATGGGCCAGCAGGCGGTCATTTTGCTCCTAGAGCTACTATAGCAAGGATAATGAGAGATGGCTATTTTCTTCTCAAGGACACCCATGCTTGGGTAAGAAAGTGCCAAAAGTGTGCATTTTTTGATGGGAAATAATAGTTGGTTGCCATGCCTCTATAGCCTATTTAGGTGGAGCAACCATTCATGCAGTGGCTCTTGGATTTTAGAGGGATGATCAATCCTCCCTCCATGGCTGGACACAAATGGGTCCTGACTATTATAGACTATTTCACAAGGTGGATGTAGTTTGTTGCTCTAAAATAAGCAAATGAAAGTGTGGTCTTGGAGTTTTATGAGGACCTAGTGACAAGATTTGGGATCCTAACCAACATAATCTCAGATAATGCCTTGGCTTTTCTGAGAACCAAAATAAGTGAATAGGCGCTAAGGTATGGTATATACCTCAGCACTTCATCCAATTATTACACGTAGGGGAATGGGATAGCTGAGTCCACCAACAAAAATCTAATCAAAATCATAAAGAAGACCATGGAAGAAAATTAGAGGACTTGGCATGCCAAGCTGAAGACAACTCTGTGGGCTGATCGAATCACTCCAAAGAGAGTAATCAAAAATTCTCCATATATGCTCGTATATGGAAGGGAAGCTAAGCTTCCCATCTCACTTGAATTGCTAGCATTAGACCTCACTCACCAGCTACAGTTAGAAGAATGAATATCATGGAAGTCAGGCTGTGCAAGCTGATGGAGCTCCAAGAGACAAGGGACCAGGCTATGGCTTCTATGACCAGTCGCCAATAGCAAGTGAAGAGACAATTCGACAAGAAATCTTCATCAAAATATTTCTATAAAGGAGACATTATCTTTAAATGGGATGAATATCAAGATAAGCCTGGAAAGAATTAAAAATTTGATGCCCTATGGAGTGGTCCATACATAATCACTCAGTGTAAGCAGCATAATGCATTCCAACTCTCTAAGTTCGATGGTGAAGAATTGCATATCCCAATTAATGGAATACATCTGAAGCATTGCCACTAAGTCTCCTTTCATTTGTATATATTTTCCCTTGTTTTCTTTCCCTATTTTCCCTAAGTGTTATTGCATAAGCAATAGTTTTCTTAGTCTTGTGTGTGTTTTATTTTCCTTGGAGGTAGATCTACATGTTTGGTTCTAAATTATTGGGGTTGTTGCTAATTTTAAAGTTACAATCTGACTCCATGCCTAATGGATTGCAAGGTAACTATTCTCTAAGCATAGCAGGCATGCTTCCCCTGGGAGTCACCAATTTGTTGACCAATTTTGCCCACAGGAAAAAATTTTGGTCCCCTTTTTCCCTTGTTATTCATGACAGTCATTTTCGGGTTGTACAAGTTCAATGAGTTTGGTTCATGGCCTGGTTCAAGTGGTTTAATGACCTTTGGTTCAAAATTCCATCTTCAAGTTTAACATCTCAATTCAACAAGCATTGAACCATTGAACTGTTGAACCATTCTTGGTTCAACGGGCTTGGTTCAATAGGTTTGGTTTAAAGGGAGAAGTTCATCAGCCTTGGTTCATTAGTTCATCAGTGTGAAATATTTGAACCATTTGAACCGTTGAACCATTTTTGGTTCAATGGCTTGGTTTAAAGGGTATGCCCTTGGCTGAAGGGGAGTCTTCAAGTTCAAAATGCCCTAGTGGAGGGAAGGCACTTCAATGGAAAAGACCGGGTAAGTCCTAAATTTATTTAAATTCAAATTGGTTTAAGTCCTGAATTCCTTCAAACTTTTTGTCTGAAGGAATTCCTTCGGATAAAAAGTCTGAAGGAATTTGGGTGCTGCTAAAGGCAAAGATAGACCCGGGGAGACTTTTCATGGACTTTTTGTCCATGAGAAAATGTCTGCAGACAAAAGTCCATGGAAAATACACAAAGCCCACGGGAACCCAGGAGACTGTCTGAAGGACCTACCAAAGGACCCTGAAGGGCAGATGCCCTTGTGGGGGACTCTCAGCCCAAATACAAAGGGCATTTTCAAGGGGCCAGAGGGTCACCCTCCCTTTGAGAAGGTGCTCAGGGAAAAAAACAAAGGCAAAAGAATGCCCATAGAAAGGGCCGAGGAAAACAAAGCCACAAAAACCCAACAAAGGACCCGATGACATTTTGATAGGGATGAGGATGTCCTGGAGGCCATCAAAATTAACAAATCAAATTAGCCATTGGTTTTCAAACCAATGATAGCCATGAGAATGTCAAAATTAGCGTAATGAAATAGCCATTTGTTTCTAAATGAGGGAGCGCTAACCATGAGAGCCCATAATGTAGTGACCCACTGGAAATTCACCCTCGAGGGCCTAAGGTGCTAGAAGAGACAAAATTGAAAAAAGACAAAGTGAAAAGCATGGAATGAATAGGCAGTTAGTCCAAGTGGCAAGAGAAATCACTGATTTGAGAATTAACTCTAGTAGGTGAAATAGTGGTTGTGAATTGACCATTAGAGGATGCAAACAACTAGCAGTGTAATCAGTTTTTCCATTTCACATTAATGAGTAGACAAACCATGTATTGAACTTGAAAAAGTAGACTGCAAATAGACAAAGGGCATAGTTCATTAATGTTTTGAGTGACTTTCTCTTCCCAATGAGAGGACACAATAGGCCACTTGTAAAAGGGGAGCACCAAAAGGGCCTCCTTTTCTTCTCCTATTTATTGAAGACATGTCATTTTAGAAAGATCTTCTTCCACATTTTTAAGGTGTAGCCCTGGCAAAATTTCACCTGAATCAATAAACACATTTTTACCTCCATCTTGGATAGATTTTTCTATGTATGTCTTGAGTGTTTGTTTGTGTTCAGTCATTATTTCTTGATGCTTTCATAGGCCCAACACCAACATACCTATTGTCTATAAGGTGCCATTTCTATAGCTGACAGGAGGAGAGCAATATTTGAGAATTTTAGAATAGAGGAGATTACTTATAGTGTGCATTCCAAAACACCTTGGTGAAATCTCTATTTTTTTGTGCTTTCATGAAAGCCTCCCTGCCAGTTTCTTACTGTATGGTCCTTCTGCCAAGTGTGAAGTGTATGTATGTATTTGTCTCATTTTAAGTGTGGATGTGAGAAGGTCGACTTATTTTGGTGCATCACCCCTTTAGTGTAGTTTGTTTTCTTGCAATCTCTCTCTCTCTTTTCATCCCCCCCATTATATCTATATATATGTATGTGTTTGCACTTACTAGAATGAACATGATGCATCAAAGGGAGCTAGCCCTTATCTAGAGACTCTCCCCTCCAGCTTTGCCAGTCCCACAGGCAAGAGGGGAGTTTCCATACTTGTGAGGAGAAGGTAAGAGCTTGGCCTCCTACCAAGGGTGCAATCTCCTAAGTTAACAACTATATCTACATTTCAATGTGCAATGGATATGGTTTTTCAAGGACTAATAAATGACATTGTGTTGGTGTATCTTGATGATATCATAGTTTTTTATAAGGATGAAAAGGATCACTTGAATCACCTTAGGTATATTTTTTAGAGAAGTATAGATTTTTAAATCTCTCTTAACCAAAATAAGTTTGTGTTTTTTGTCCATGAAGGCAAACTTTTAGGACACATTGTCTCAAAGAAGGGCATATCCATAGATCATGAAAGGGTGAGTGCAATCTTGGCATTATCTTTACCCAAACACAAGAAAGGTTTGAAAAGTTTCTTTGGGAAAATTAATTTCATAAGGAGGTTAATTCCTAACTTTTATAACTTCTTCAATCCTCTAACCTTTATTCTAAGGAAGGATGAAGTGTTCACTAGGACAAGAAGAAGGAAGGAGAGTTTTGAAAAGATTAAACAAGCCATTGCCAAAGCTCTAACTCTTGTAAGTCCTAATTTATAAAAGGAATTAAACTTGTATAATTTTATAAATAAGGATTTAATATCTTCCATGATTACTTAATAAAATTAATAAAACTTAGATCAACCTATTGCCTTCTTTATTCAAGGTTTGGAAGGCTATGAGGTAAGATACACCTATGTTCATAAGCAAGTACTTTAAATTGTTACAAGTCTAAATAAATTTAGGAATATGTTATATAATAATGAGATTCACATAGTGGTACCTCATATTAGTGTCAAAAATTCCTTTTTAATAGAGATTTGAATGAAACTAGGGTTGGTTGGATCACAAAAGTGATGGAGTATGATGTAGAAATCAAGATAACCAAGCTAGTGAAAGGAAAGGGGTTATGTGAGAATATTGATTCACATTTGAAAGAAAAAAAATAGGTTGTATTATCACTTAATGATGGCCTTATGATAGATACACCTTCATTAATGAAGAGTTGGACACAATATAGGATTCATTTTCTTCAAACTGGTCAGTGTTCACAAGGTCTAGATAGAGATAAAAGAAGGTACTTTAGATTAAAATCTATTCTTTATGTGATTGTTGATGGAGTTTTATTTATTAAGGACTTATCAGGTGTGTTATTGAGGTGTATTAAACCAAATTATTTAAAAAAAATACTGATTGAGTTTCATGATAGACCAACTGGTGGTCACTTTGCTCTAAGAACTATAATTGCTAAGATAATGAGAGATAGATATTTTTGGTCTAGTTTTTTCAAATACACCAATGCTTGGGTAAGGAAGTGTCAAAAATTTTCTCTCTTTGATGGTAAAAAAAATATTTCAACCTTGTCTCTTCCATATTTTTATGTAATGGGGTCTAGATTTCATAGGCGTAATTAACCCACCTTCTAGTGATAGTCACAAGTGGGTGTTGACTACTATAGATTACTTTAAAATATGGGTGGAGACTATATCTCTCAAAGAAGTAAATGAAAGTTTAATTATATAGTTTTATGAAGGCATAATGACAAGGTTTAGGTCTCCTTCAACAATAATTTTAGACAATGCTTTGGATTTCCTTGGAATGAGGATGAGTGAGTGGGCTTTGAAACGTGTCATATATCTTAGTACTTACTCAAACTATTATCCACAAGGGAATGGAATAGTTGATTCCACCAATAAGAACCTAATCAGGATCATAAATATGACAATGGAGGAGAACCAAAGGATTTAGCATTCGAAGATGAAGCCAACTCTTTAGGATGATAGGATTATCCCTAAGAGAGTAATTGGAAACTCACCATATACACTTATTTATGGGAGAGAAGATATAATACCTATTTCACTAGAGATACTAGCCTTGGATCTCACTTATTAGATAGCATTGATGAAGAATGAAAGCATAAAAGTCAAGTTGTGTGAGTTGGTGGAGCTTGAAGAGATAAGAGATCAAGCTATGTAAACTATGAGAAATCACAAAGATCAAAAAATAGATAGTTTGACAAGAAATCCATGCCAAGAAGTTTCTAATAGAGAGGCGTTATTCTAAACTGGGATGAAGATAGGGCGAAACTTGGAAAACACATAAAGTTTGATGCTTTGTGGAGTGGACCTTATGTTAACACCCAATACAAGCAACACAATGCTTTCTAAATCTTAAAGTTGAATGGAGAGGAGATTCATATCCAATTCAATATGTTATATCTCAAACATTTCTACTAAGGTTCTCCTCTCTCCTCATACATAGTTTGTTTTTTTCCTTGTTTTCCCTAAGTGCTTATGCACATATGTGATTCTTATTTGTGTCTTGATTTATCTTATGTTTGCTAGGTGTGTTATGTTTATTTTTTTTGTTTTAGGAAATTACTTGATAGTTGTATTCAAGAACTCATTTCCTCCCTTGGCCCATAATAGAATAATGTTACTGGTTATTAGTATAGTAGGCATACTATCCCTATGAGTCATTAATTTGTTGCCCAAATTTAACTTTAAGGTCAAATAGGGGCCCCTATAGGTAAAAACATGAGTTTTAGATGTTTTATGTGGGGTATAATATATATTTATGGGGTGTATTACATGTTATTTTATGTTATTTAATATCATCCTAGCCTTAGTCTTAGTCATATTAGTCAATTTATCATTTTGAGTCATTTAGTGGGGTTTTAAGGGTCCTAAATGCAAGTGACACATTTCCAAGGTGTCCAAATGTCAATTTTTCCTTATAAAAATTCAAGAAGTCAATTTAAATATAAACGATGTTAGTTACATCATAATATTATAGGTTCCTTAACTAAAATTCAAGAAATAACTAAAAAAGAGAGCAATTACACTTGTATGACCCATGGAGAAGTGTGCCACATGGTAAAAGATATTGGAGGGCCTCTTAACCTTTGTAACACACATTTTTATGTTTTTTTCTCATTAAGTGTGATTTTAAGGATAAAACCATTCTACTTCATTTTTACATTTATAGACATGTAGAAGTGACCTTTATGTTTTTACTCAGTATAGACAATTGAATAAGTTTCAATAAACATGATTTAATGACGTTGAATTAAACTTATAAACCTTCATTTATGTATAAATATTTTTAATAATGGCATCATGTGCTTCATAAACCATCCTCATTAAGTTGATTGTACTTGTTTTCTAGTTGTTTCATGAACCCTATAGGTTTTTCTCAATTATGGTCTATTCATACAAACAAGTTGGTGATGTTGGTTATATAATATGTTAGATAAATCCTAATATGGTATCAATTCTTAGTCTCATATTTCATCATGTATTTATGAGAAAATTAGTCCATGTTACAGGAAGGTGTCACATGTGTAGTCTCAGTCAAATTTCTTCTTATTATCAGAGTGTTGTTCTCTTTTAGGAGCCTATTGTAGTTGGTAAATGATTTTATACAAGTATTATGGTAATAATAACACCTATTTCCATGTTTTTGTTTCACCATGTCATCTTTTAGGTAGCTTGCAATCTTGTCTTTCTCCATTGTCAACTCTTTGCCCAACTTCACTTGTAGTCACATCTTTAAAGCTTGTTCAACTTGTCCATGGGATGATAATCAGGGTATTTTAATTTTCCAAGCCATAAATATTTCTAAATATTTCATTTATATGTTTTGAAAAGGTGCAAGTGTGTTCATAAGCTCAATCACCATGCCAAAATATTCCTGAGATATCCTTCCTACCTTGTTCTAGGTGTTTGTAGGTGATTTTCACATTGAAAGGAATGTTTGAAGATATTATCAGGATGCCCTTTTTTTCAATAATTCTTTTATAAGGATGATAATAGGTTTTAAATTCCCATGAGGCCTTTTCTCCATGCCATTAATCCATTTCATGCTCATTGACCACTTTTAGCTCAATGCACATCTACGTAGCCATTGATGAGATCATGATGATAATTGTAAATCCTAATATGGTTCCAAACTCTTAAGATTGATACATGTCTATTTGAATTATTAAGGAAAACATATAAGGTTTATAGTCATGGATAGTTTTCATATTACTCATATTGTAACTCACTGCTTATGCACCAAAATATCCACCTACAAGTGGTTGAGTAGGGGACTAAGGTGTTTATATAGAGGGATTAAAATATATTGACACCTCCTTAAATTATTTTTAAGGTATATAATCCATGAGATACCTATAATCATCATGAAAAAGAGTAGTTGAAGTAAGGTAACCTACATGTAGGTCTGAATCAGGGTGTCTAAGTCAACATATAGTGGAGACTCATTTTGAGGCACAAAAGTGCATAGGTAGGGTTTAATAGAATTATAAATAATGAAATTACATATGAACATTTAAATTTGGATGTTTATGGACCTAAATATCTCTATTCATGATAAATAAACACCTACATAGGCCTTCAAAACCCCTATATGTACTTATAGTAGGGTACAGTCATATGAGGGTAAGATAAGACATGAGCTTGTCTAGGGAGAATAAGCGGATTATAAAAAGTTAAAATTGGTTTATGAATAATAAAAAAGTTTTTCCATAATCCCAATACTCTTCTAAGATTACCATATATCTTCCTTACTTTGCTAAAGGGTTATAGTCTATATTGTGGGCTAGCAAACCATGTTTGCCCAATAGGTGAATATGAATAATCAATAAAAGATACTTTTTTTGGATGAATAAAAAGATTAATAAGAATTAATTTAGAATTATTAAAATTTTTAAAAAACATTTAATCATTTTTTTTTATCTTGGAGAGGTCACTCTTAGGAGGATTTGAAGAAAAAGAAAGAAAACATGTTTTTTAAAGGCCTTTTTGGGCATTTAGAGCTAGTTAGAAACCTAAACCAATGAATAAAAATAAAAAATTTGGTAAAAATAATAATAAATACATAAAAAACTCCAAAAATACTCAAATTTACTTAGGGATGAGGGTTATACCTCAATGTTTTGTCTCAGAGGTCAGCCAGTCTAGGAAAATTGAGCTTTAGTAAAGTAAGATAGTGAGTAAAAAAGGGTAAAGGGTTTGATATGGATATTTGGTAACATAAATAACATTTTATGAGGTGAATAAAATTATAATAGACTCTATATAATCATTAATTAAGTTTTGTACCTTTCAAGATAACCAAAATGTCCCTACAGTTAGTCCAACTAAGCAAGCCTTCAGTATGCCTAATTGGTGAAAAGGAAAAGTTGATGAAGAAGAGTGATTTGGAAGTTGTGTTTTGATATTATAAGATTTAATTAATTTTTAAAATGAATAATACACCAACCCAACCATTTAAAATCAGTCCAAGTAGACAAATCTTGAAAGGTGCATGCTAAACCCTTTAGGCCTTCAAGGGACCTAGAACCAATTTGGGTTCCATATTCACTTATAATTATTGGAGGGATATATATTTGATTGAGACATGTTAAAAGGTTGAAAATAGACATTTTTTTTTATTATGCAGAGGAACCTATAGGAAATTGAATTCTAACTCTAAGATAGTCTAAACACACAAGAAAGGTATAATCAAGCTTGATAAAGTGTCTTAAAGTGTTCATATATTTTTTAAGGATTTTCATTGGAAGAAAATGATTTTTTATGGTTTATTAGGGTCCATTATCATAATTTTTTTCATTTAATTTTAGGTTAAATTTCAAATATTTATGAACAAATCTTAAGGCCAAAAACTGCCTAAAACCCTACTAAACCCTCAACTAGGATCCAATGGAGAAAACAAGCTTGAAGAGTTATCCAAATGACATAGTTTGAACATGTATGCCATTTTAAATAGTATATTACTCTATAAATATTATTACCATACCTTTGAGCTATATGGAACTATATGGGTAGGGTAAAAATAGGGTATTTTCAACCATTTTTTGTGTTTTGCAGGCTACAAGAGGAGTCTGAAGATGAAATCAAGTTTGGAAATAATATGATGAATTTTAATAAATCAATATGGTTTTTTATTTCCAATAAAATAATCTAAATTTTTAGAACCAAAGATCTCATCTTAGCCAGTCAAAACTGGCATAAAGGACACAAGGGTGAAAAGGGTTTAAACTCAAAGTGTGAGCCTTTTTAGGGTGTAATTAAGTATTATAAGGAAATTTATAGTATTTAAAAGTGTAATTAAATCCATCCCATATATTTTAATGTAAAATTAAATATGATTTTTAAGACAAGTGTGAGGGGTGATTGAAAAATGAGTTTTTTAGATTACAGGTAGTGATGACTTCCTTCCAAGAGTTTCTAGATGAGTAAGAATGAAACCAATGCATGGAAAGGAATAAATAAAATAATAAAATCTAATTAAAATCATTATAAATATGCCTAGTCATTGGTGGGATGTTTAAATAGGTTCAAATTATGAAGGTAGTTTTTTGAGCCAAGATTAGGAGTTTTATGCCAATTTTCATAACTTTCATGGACATTTGGACCTCAATAAATTTCATGGTTCATCCCATACCTATTTATCATGAAATTTTAACCTCTTTTATAAAATTTACAAGTTTCCAAGTGACCTTTGGACTTCCATTGTCTTGATCTTCTCTCAAAGGATATAAATATTGACTCTTTTAGATGTTTTTAGCACCCTTCATTGATTGATGGTGAAAACCTAGCTAATTTTGTACTTGAATGTATATTTAATTAATAAAACAAGTGATTTTACATAATTAAGTGTTTTATAATTTAGTGTTATTGTAATCTTGTTGGTCTTGTCTAGTAAAAGATCCTCTTTTCTAGCATGTTATCCTTGATTGTTCACCAAATGTGTAGAAGAGTAATTGTTATAGGTATTTGTTAGTGTTATCTTTTAAGTTTATGTGTGTTTTATAATTGTTTCATTAATATATTCCATAAATTAATTTTCCATTACCCTCCTAAGCATCAAAATACCTCTTGAACCTAACATAGGAAACATTGATGTGACAATCCATCTTGAGTTGTGAGTTTTGTGTGAAAGAAGTTTTGTTTAGCTTTATGTAGTATAAGTTTAGTCAATAGGATTAAATTAAATATTGTTTCATCACCTTTATTTTCTTAGGTTTTATTCTTAACCTTTTTCATGCAAATTTGATAGTTAAGATAGTGTTTCAAGGAGTACATCAAGGGAACTAGCCCTTCTAGAGATTCATCTCAACAAATTATTACCCACAACAAGAGAGATGTTTCCATTGTGCCACTTGGATGAGGAGATATAGGAATATCCTCAAGGGTTTCAAATACAAGTGACAAAAATAGCCATGTAGACCTCAAAATTGATTTTGGCATTTATATATTAACAAAATAAAAAGTATTTTACCATTATAAACTTATAAATTAACACTATTATTTATGTTGAAATTAAGGAAGAATAAGATAAGAATATCATCTTATATTACGTAGAAAAGTTTGAATAAGCTTCCCATTATATGACATTATTATAAAAATATTGATCATATCTTATGTGGAATGGGCTTAATTGATTTTTAGAATGGGCATAATTGATAGTTTAAAGTGGGCACAATATTGGGAAATTTTTACAATATATATACATTATAATAAAATATTTTAATAATAATAGGATTGGAAATTATCCAATATAAATAATACAAAATAATTTAACATATTATGATATAAAATAATGGCATGCAATTCACTTACTATTTATACATGATTCATTAAATAAATATTAGTATATATGTTTATATCATGCTCAATTTTATATATAAATTAATCTTAATTATTAAAATTAATTGTTAATACCAAATACAATTATAAAAAATATCAACATACATATCTTATCCTTGTGCATATAAATTTTTTGTATACTTCTTTGTAAGATGCCACAATGCATAATGGATACGGAGAATGGTGTTTTTGGGTGTCTAATATATTTGTGCCATCATTAAATTCCATGATATACTTTTATGTTTGATATTCCATTAAATAAACCCTCCAAGATCATTTTACACAGTGATATTAATTCATAATATTATTAATATCTTGAGTAGAATAGGCATGTTCCCATTCTATACATAAATAATAACAATGTTTTTGTATTGTGTTACTAGATGGGTGTAATTAATATTATTCAATAATCCTAACTTATGTTATAAAATGGGATTAATATCTATTGTATAATGGGAATTTTACCATTCTACATAGTGTAATAATATTGGATTATTAATATGAGGATAATATTCTTATCTTGATATCATTTAGACTATTATACAACATGTTTGATAGGAATATTATAAATTTTTAGAGGCCAATGTATATGTACCTATTCCACACAAGGTTAGAATATTGTCTTTGTAATTGAATATTGGTTAGAATGTGGATTTTGATATTATTCTTATCTTATTTAGAATGTGCATGTGCTTATTCTACACAAGATAATAATATTATCAAATATCAAATACCTATATCATGTGTATAATGAGACTAATTGATAATATTTTGAATCTATTACATAAAATGGGTACAAGTTCATTCTAAAGAATATATAATATTATCAATTATTATCCCATTTCACACAATATATAGTGTGAGAAACTGGAATATACAACACATTCACACAAACTCATAGGATAATTTAAAAATAGTTTCTTCTCTAAGAACATAGGTGCAAGATGTTTAGATTATTTTGATCTGAGAGCATATAAGGCCCCTAATAGTCTTGCATTACCAAAAAAAGAGAAAATTATTCTTTTCATTATTTTCTTCAATTTTATCTTAATTTGGTGTGTTTGTTTTCAGGGAATGTTGTCTCATTTTCTATGGTGGTTTGTCTTTATCTTGATGGAGTTACTTAGTGGCATCATCTTGTGAACTCTAAAATTCATCTTGTATTGGTGATTTTCCTTAGTTTTTTTGTGATCAAATACTTCATATTTAATGTCAATATACTAACATTAAATGATAGACTTCTCAATCCCAAATTCATCTTGGTTATACTTTGTGCTCATTGCCTTTGGACATTGGGTTACAAATATATAATTAATCTTTAAACATTATGTGATTTGCATCACCTTTGTATTCATGCTCTGAAGACCCAAATGGGTCTTAACTGGGTTAGTAGATGTTTCTTTAAGAATTGGGTTCTATACCCTGATTGGGTCTTAAAATGATTCAAGCATGGTCTTTTACTACTTTCAATAGCTCTATCCCTGATTATGTCTTGATACTTCAAGAATTTTCTATGTGTTTTGATTATGTAGTGGTCTACAGGAATCCTTATAGACTTTATTTGTTTTTGAGAGTTAGATACCCTGATGGGTTAGGAGAAATATTATTTGAATTTTGTTGTAAAATGACATATGACTCATAATTTGGTCTCAAGCTTAGATAATAAAAAAAATGAGTTGGTCTTGTGAGAGATCAATACTCTACTTAATGAAAGACATGATCCTTTCATTGATTGGGTTGTAGCCTTTAAAAATTTTCTTTGATGCTTAATTAAAGTTTGAATTGGTCTTGGAGTCACATAGTGGTATGAAGGACATTTAAATACATATATTCCGTACTTGAGATAGTCTTTTCTTCAATGAAAGTCTATACACTCAGACGTAATAGCATCTATATTATGTTTCACCTTATGGAAAATCTTGATGGTGTTTTCTAATCGTTTTAAAATGCCTATGAAAGTCAACAAGTGTTTCATAATGTTAATTTTCATTTGTTTTACTTTTTCTAAAGTTGATTACACCCTATATGTGAGAAAATGAGATATGGATCTTTACTTGAGGCCTTTACATTATGAAACACTTGGGTGGAAAATGATACATCAAGAGGAAGAAAAAGGGATAATAGGTGAAGGACATGGGTCATATATGATTGCCTTTATAGGTGAAATGGCTTCATTTTTGAAGGGGATACCATAAAATAAACTAGAATTGTAATGTTCTATATTTTTCTTGATCTCAATAATGTGTGACTGCCAATTTGAAGGTTGAAGTTATACATAGGACTAGAGGTATAGTGTTTATTTAATCCATGTATTTTTTAATTGAATAATCTTGATTGTGGCATAAAATTAATTTGAAAATAATTGTGTTTAAATCATGAAATTGAATCTATGTAGTATCAATGTCAATTATTTGATGAAATGTCTGTGTCAATTTCTACTTGTGAACCCATGAAATATAATCACCAATGGTTATCCTTAATTTGACCTCTTTATTCATTCTTTCACTAAGTGTTATCAGAGTAAGTTAGTGTCCTTAAATTATTTTGTGTATTAAAATACTAAATCTGGTTATAATATGTGAGAGAGAATTCTACATAGAGATTATAAGTTCTAAGAGAGAAGATTGTTTAGGTGGTTGAAAGTGTGTGTGAATTCATAAAAAAAGTTTTAGGTATTTTATGAGAGATTCAATTTTGATTCTATTATAGGTTTTATAAAATAATTCTACTAATTTTTGATGAGATATGGCACACAAGAGAGTATCATGTGAGATATATGAGTTAACATAGATGCTGAAAGTGTTATAGGAAATACTATATATAAATACACTTGGTGATGATTATCTAGTGGCCTTTGATGGTGATGAGGAAGATTTGATGGTAGGGTTTCTGTTATAACAAGATTAATTATATGATTAGGAGATAATAGAAACAAATAGATAAAAAAGAGGATAATAGTTGAAATAAAACAATCAAGGTTGTGGTGGATAAAAAAAGGTAAATTGTTTGATAATATTTTTATATTTTATGGAAAAGAGAATCTAGAAACTTCATGACTAGGATAGTTGAGTTAGAGATGTGTTTTGAGAATATGAATGTTTCTAAACCCATAAGGGTGAATTTTATGTTGAATTAGTTGAGTGGTGTTTCAAACATGTTATTGAAATATATCCAAATGAGGATATAACATAAAGGTAAGTGAAATATTCATGATTGGTAACATATAGTTTCTAAGATGTTGGGTCAATTTGTGCACACAAAATTATTGTTGGGATGGTTGAGGAAGATTTATGTTAATTATGTTGAAAGTGTTGGTGAGAATAATATTTATAAGATAGGAACTATGGATCAGGACCTATCATGTGAAGAACCAAATACTAATTTAAGAAGTAGCATGAACATGCATAGTTTAATGGAAGATCATGTTGTCTTGGAAGGCAACAAGAGAGGATTCTATATGTAGAGCCTAAGTCTAGTTTTTAAAAAAATAGGGTGTATGAAATTTTTGATCATCTGATATGTTACATCCTATCCAACAACTATAAAACTAAATTAGCATTAGAAAAATAAGTAAAATTAGTGATTAGTGTTTTCTGACTTTGATGATACATCTAGAGACTTAAGTTGT
>JARHVA010007314.1:392500-397500 GCA_037957365.1 Torreya grandis | reverse complement strand
TGTTGATATTCATAATACTTTTATCTACCTCTTCATGAATGGAAGGGCCACTCCCAATGGGGAAGTGTGTGGGTTACTGGTGGTTTGTGCTTAGAGGAAAAACAAATCAATGATGTTTTCCCTCTCTTCAATTGATAAAACATTTTTGAAACATAATTGTGGATATTGAATTGAGCATTAAGATGTCTTATGAGGTTCAAATGTACTATTATACATCCCTTCATGTGATATTATGACATTTAGTGAGAAATCATAATATTTTTACATTATGTTCTATTGATATTAAAAATAATCATATACATACGTCCTCTATTAATTTTAATGTTAAAAATAATAGAGGACGTATGTATATGATTATTTTTAATATCAATAGAACATAATGTAAAAATATTATGATTTCTCACTAAATGTCATAATATCACATGAAGGGATGTATAATACGTCCTCTATTATTTTTAATGTAAAAAATAATAGAGGAAGTATGTATATGATTATTTTTAATAATTAATTTAGTGTATTATTGTACTATTCACATTGCATATGTGTTATGAGAGGACTTTTATCTTCTAAAATGTTAATTGATGTTTTATATCTAAATATATTAAAAATTAACCAATGAGTTATTTGTAATTTATAGAAATATTTTTATATATGTATTTAGATATTAATGTAGCAACCACATTGGGTTTTACCAAAATATTTCAATATTTTAAAAAAAAAAATTAAATACACATATTCAACATATAGATTTCACCACGAGAAACTTAACTAGTGATATTTAACTAATTATATTAATTTAGTTGACCAATAAGGTTATAGATAATATACTTAGATAATGATCACCATGAATAGATATATAAATCTTGAATAATATTGAATATCCATAAATATTGAATCAAATCATAAATGAAATAGTATAAATTCAGCCATGAATGATACAACATTATAGTCACTACTATAAAAGTATGATGAATAAAAGTTACAATTTTTCATAAATACATTATTTGGAGAAAAAAATTTATGGGGGGGTTTAATAAATGTATTATAACAATACTTTATTTATAATTAACATTATTAACCTTTCAAACTATTATAGAGATCAAATAATGCATAGAGAAGTAATCACGTAAACATGAAGCAATATATCAACACATAAACACAAGAGATATGTGTAAAACCCTCATGGGGGATAAAAAACAATAAAAATTAAATTTATTTACTATACTATAAGAAATGGATCAATATTTAGTGAGGCACCAACCCCAAAAGGAGCACCAAACCCTTACTAGTCAAGCACTAACTCAATTAGTCCTTTAGTAAGCTCCAAATTATAAGGAGGCACAAATCACCTAAGTGACTTATCACCAAATAATACACTTAAAGGAAAATAATATAATATTAAACCTATAAATAATCTCCCACTCCCTCTTTACTAAGCACCAACTCAGCCAATATCAACTTGATCACCTCAAGACATCTTATTGCTCAACGAACAGATGGTGACCTCTTCCTCAGATCTATATCTACTCTATCATATATAATACATAAATAAAACATATTTGATGAATATTTTATGGTATATAAATTTATAATAAACTCATTTATATCTCCTAAACCTTCTACCCCTCTCAAAATATCATATAGGCTTCTTCACTCAAATATGCCTCCTACTAGGTTTATTAGATCAACTGATCTTATCATCTACATATTAAAATTATAGTGGATGTTCATGAATAATTCTATAATTCAATTTTATGGTATAAATTACCTAATTATTATCCTAAAATATATATTTTATTAATCTATATTCTCATTCCTTTTTCTTTATTTTTAAAAAATAGGCTAATTAGGGCTTGTATAAATACACACCACTTGCTCACATCCTCTCTTGGTAATCCAAGTCACTTAATTAATTATGGTCAGACCCAAAAAATATATTATAACACATTACACATGATAATAAATCAAATAAGGATAAACATTAGGTTATCCAAACTCATTTATACTGGCTTCTCTTCTAAGACCTACTTAGAGACCTAATGCATTAGGTCTATCTTAAGCAACACGTTACATCTTGAACCACTATAGCCTAGATGGACCTAAAAAATTAAATAAAAAAATTTAAAAACTTAATTATAAACCTAAAATTACCTATTAAATTATCAATAAGTCACACATCCTTTTCTTACTTCATGAAATCTGCATTAGGCTTAAAAGATGTATTAGGCCTAAAATACCCCAAAACACTGTATTCAAAGACACACCTTAAACAAATTGTGTAAATAAATTCAAGGAAAAATACACATATGGATGTAAAATTTATGACCTAGTGGTAAATTTTAAATCCATTAAACATCTTATATCAAGCTCTAAACACCTCTAAACACTTATACAAAAGAATCACTATATTCTACAAGAAAGCTCAAAAACATAATCATGAATCTTTGTCTATTAATAAAAATATATAAAATTTAAAATAATAAAAATTCATGTGTTACATCCCATGTAACTTATAATAAATCACCAAAATCTTGGTATAACTTAAAAATTGGTCAAAATGACACAGGAACATCAAATTCATTAACACACAAAAAACTACCTGTAGCTCTACAAACAAAGTCACGAATAATAATGTTTTAAGAAAATTTAAGGGAAATTAGAACACTTATTATTAAAATTAATATAAATTTTTTTATATATAGAACATCAAATAATAGATATATCATAGGTTCTAGTGTCAACCATTGGTTTTATAGATAAATTTGTTAACTCTCTCTTTCATAGTGCTTACACAACCAAATAAGCCATTTTAGCTTTCATATCTCAAATAATTAAATTGAATTTACTAATTATATAAAGAATTTATAGATTATATAAATACAAAACAATAATTTAAAGTTAATTATATAGTTTAATCTTGTCAAAGAGTCTCAAACTCTTCACTGTAGCTTGCATACATAAAACTCCCAATTTGTCTTGAGAACTAGTCATGGTGAACTTGAATTATAACACCTATGTACATAAAATAAAGAATTAAATATGTATTATTATGATCCTTATAAATATATATATATATATATATATATATATATATATATATATATATATATATATATATATATATAACATCTCCAATTAAAAATATACTAAGTTCTAATATCAAATATGGAATATATACACTAGTCTTTGAAACTTACACTTTCACTATCCATCTTCATTAGACATGTCACTTTAAGAGGAAAATTTTTCTTCTTTATGAGAAACTCAAAGAATTATAATAAAGGTGGAAATTTTATATAGTTATTTAAAAATTACCCCATGCCATTTTATCCATTCCTAATTCATTGTAACATACCCCTAAACTCATCTCACTCTTGCCTGGGTTTTCTCATTATCTTCACTATTAGCCTAGTTTAACAATAGGTCAAATTGAATAACCAAAATATTTTAAAAGAATGATATAAATTGTAAAAATAACACCATAAAAAAAATTCAAGTCTCAATCTTCAATACCCATTGATTTTCATTCATTGACCTGGTTAACTTTGCCTACTATACCAAAGTTTTGAGAAACAAGTAATTTCCTATAGCTTCCACTCACTCTTTGAAATAATCAATGCCATTTAGAGGTACCTTTAATATTCCTATACATTATAAACTCATAAATATATGTTTTAAAAACCATTATGGGCACTCAAACACAAAATCTTCACCATCAGGTCACTATAAGGGTTTTATGATGGTTTTAGACTAGTTTTCATTATTAGCATTTGTTCATAAAACTTTTACTTCTAAAACCCAATCATAATGATTGGAAAAAAAATTAGGAATATTTATATCTCTCCCAAAGAACTTAGCTTCCCATGAAACAATCACATGTGCCAACAAGCATAAAAATTTCCCTCTCAGTTCTAAAAATCTTCATTCCACACACACAAGAGACTTTAAAACTCTTTTTCATGATTTCTCCTTCAACTCAAGACCTAAAAATTCATGTTAACTACTGAAAAAACCTCTCATACCTAAAACTATGCTCACATACGTACATAAGCCTCCAAACTTGATCATCATGCCACCTAGGGTTTTAAGTCAAGGTTTATGAGAAGAGCACCAATGAATAACATACATCTTTAGCTCACCGTAAGAGTCATGTGATTGAATCAACATATATATCACATGATATAACACTTTATTTTTCATATTAAAGTCCAAACACATCTATATCATCATCATCATACCTCTTCAATCGATATCCATGTTCAAGAACTCATCTAACAAATAGACCTACTAGGTATTGTACCTCTTTGATATCTTCTTATCACTATAGATGCACTCTAGAATACATTATTATGCCAAAAAACCTTATGCCATGATCAAATGCATCCACACATCTTCTCATAAGCTTCATCTCACTTAATCTACTAGGCTTCACTATGCATTCCTTTACCAAGACAAGATTAGGTTTCACAAAACATCATGTATATTCACAAGATCACTTATGGGACATAAATGACACTCAATTTACATTTTACATAAATGAAAAAATTAATGACTTAAACATAACAATAGGAACATACCTCAACATACATAATAATATCTCAAATTATAAAACATAATACATAACTCTTATGAGTAGAGTATCCATGACTAAAGAGTTTCTATGAATCAAGTATAAATATGTAATATCCAATGTAGTCTCAAGTATAGCACTCTAGTTGGGAAGGAGATCATCAACCAAGTGATTTTACACACCAACCAAAAACCATAGATCCCACACACTATCTCCAAAACAAGGAGATGGCCCTCCCTTCATGGATGGGTAGATAATGATGGTGTAGGAATATAGAGTAACAAACCGAAACCTATGTGTTGAAGATATCTAATACATAATGTTTACCATAAATAAATTCATTCTAATATGATATCAAACAAATATGAAAACTATATCAACATATGAAATGACAATGTTTATCAAACATTACTTTTTCCAAAGCTTTTCA
>JARHVA010007314.1:347500-390000 GCA_037957365.1 Torreya grandis | reverse complement strand
CCATTTGGTTTTTTTTTCCACAATGAAAACACATAATAAACTCCATTTTTTCCTAAAATGATGCTTAATTGAAGTCAACAAATGATTAGTAACCCTAATCATCTTGAAGTTTCTCTTGAATCCATAAATAAATCATTTTATATTCGTTATAAAATCCACATGACAATAACTTTACAAACAATCATTGACCAACTAAACCTTAAATAATATAGTCCCTAATATTTATTCCAAGAAAATTCTATCAACTATTTGAAGACTAATGCATTCCCATGCAATGACCCTTGACCAAATACAATAGAACAATGATTATGTTGCATGATATTACTCTTTCATATTACAAGATTATAGTTCCATGTTACTATGTTATCAACTAACATACATAGAAAATAAAATGATTTATTAAAATCATTCAACAATTAAAAACAATGTATTCATATATTAAAATAAAACCTTGGGTCAATAGTTAATTAAATACAAATATATTTAAAAATAATGTTATTTATATCCTTTGACATATATATTTAACATATATAATAGTAATCTTTAATTATTATTATTTAAATCTTGTAGGTAAATAATAATGGAGTCCATATATACTTTTTAATTATTACAACATCAAAATTCTATTCTACACTGCCATTTTAAATAAGGCAGTAAGGTAAGCATAGCATATAAAAATTTACTCATTTAGCCAATAAATGGCATTATATAAGATAAGCTAGTATGATCACATAACTAATGAAATCATTAAATAAAATAGCATAATCATTATCAAAAATTAATATCACATTAAAAAAAATATTAAAAATCACCAAAAAGAAAAGTACACAAAACTTGACATGTTGTCTATATCAAACAATTAATTTATGAAACATGATATACTAAGTGGTGTGTGTAAGGGTTTCCAGTTTTGTTCTATGTCATCTTCCAATGTCTCCATCTAGACCACCCTCTATAATGATACTCTCCCTTTGTCACTCTTTCAGGGAAGAACTTATCTTGCATCGACCTCACAACAATTAAGGTAGTTAGATGGAAACATCATTATATCCATAAAATAATGTAGTATAATAATCAATCATGATCACCATATATTGAATATAAAACTATTACTAACTCATAGTAAACTAATAATTAAAATTAGGAAACATAAAATATACCATAATAAACATATGCCATAAAGCTTAATCAAATATTAGCTGATCAACTAGTCAACCATAATAATCCATGGATCAAATAGGTTATTCAACATGGAGAGAAATCAATATGTTATATCCTTATCCCTTAAAGCTAGTCATCATCTAGATGACATTTATTCAAACACAAGTTATGAATTAAAAACATTATTTAGCAGAAAATAATATAATATGTAACAATAAAGTAATCAAATAAATGTAGAAATATCTTTTAAAACTCATCATAGTCCTCCTAAGTGGCACTATCCTTAGAGTATTGGTCCCAATGGACCTTACACTCTAACACTTATCTATTATGGAAATGGATTTTATGAGTGTTAATTACTCTTATTGGTTCTACCATGACCACCCTTAGATCTAGAACCTACAAAGCATTCCAATCTAACATATGTGAAAGATCCGTAATATACTTTTTTAGATAAGACACATGGAATACATTATGCAAAAGAGCTATAGCTAGTGTTAATATAAGACTATATTTTACAAGGTTGACTAATTCCAAAACCTATAATCATTTCACATATCTCATTAAAAGTTTTATTGAATTAACAAATTTAATAGATCTTTTCTAACGCTTAACCCTTGTAAAAAATTTATCACCAAAAGAAAACTACCTAGCTATTCTTTTTAGATCATCATAACTTTTTTATCTATCATTGGCCTTGACCAACCTCTACCTGATTTTCCTAATTTATTCTTCCATTTCTAAAAACATCCCATGTCCAAAGACTACCCTACCTTCCAACTTATCCCAATCTATTGGTGTTCTATACCTCCTTCTATACAACACATCAAATAGATCCATATTCAATGCCTATTGGTATGATCTATTGTAAGAAAAATCAACCAATGGAAGGTAATCTTACCACTTGTATTGTTGATCCATAAAATACATGTGAAGGAGATATTGTAAAACCTGGTTAACTCACCCTATCTATCCATTAGTTTGTGGGTGATATACAATGATAAAGTTTAACTAAGTACCCAAATATAAATCTAGATTCAACAAAAACATAAAATTCATCCTTGGATCTCAATCTTAAGTGATATTCTTTGGAAAACCATACAAATGATACACTTCATTTATGAATATATTTGTAAGTGTAGGTGCATCATCAATAAATTTTCCCAATATGAAGTGAGCTAACTCGGTTAGTTTGTCAACTACAACCAAGATCATGCCATTCCTACTATGTGATAACAACAAACCTTGGATAAATTCAATACTAATCACCTACCACTTCCATTCTGGTATGTTTTGTGGATATCTAGATGTAGATGTTTAACTTTCACATTCTAATATTCTAGAAAATAAGATACAAAATCCACTACATATCTCTTAATTCCTTTCTATAAATATAGTGGTTTAAGTTCATACATGAGCTTGGTTTCTCTTAGATGTCTTGAATAAGGGCATTGTGTAATTCCTTTAGCACTGTGCTCCTCATATTCTCTTTATCTAGTACATACATCCTAACATTTTACCATAAAATACCATCATTATCTATTATAAATCCCTTAAACTTATGATTGTAAGCATTATCAAATAATGCTTTCCTGACCTGATCATAAAATTCATCTCCTGGTTAATATTTAATCACTTGATCTCTAAAAGTACTCTTGATACTCTCCATATATGTTATGTACCTTCTAAGGCTTAGAACATTATCTAATATGTTTTCCTTTCCTTAGATATAGTTAATATCAAAAACATAATCAGACAAGAAATCTAACCATCATCTTTGATGAGCATTCAAAATTGACTGATTTGATGTACTTGAGTCCCAAGTTATAAATCTTGAGCTCAAATCATTTTCCTAATAGATATTTCCTTCAAACATGAAAATCATATAGAATTACCATAAGTTATAGGTCATGAGGGGCATAATTCACCTCATATAGATTCAATTTCCTAGACTCATAGGCTACCACTGAACCATCCTACATAATAACTTTTTCAAGTCCATCCAAGATGCATCTATAATCACTAAGAATTGGTAATTACGATTGAGAAATATTAGTACTAGTTTTGAAGTAATCATCCTTTTTAGTTATTGAAAGGATACCTCACACTTATCTGACCTGATGAAACTCTGATTCCTTAATTAAAGAGATGTAATAAAATTAGCCATCTTAGGTAAATTTAGAACAAATTTCCTATAATAACCTGCTAATACCATGAAAATTTTTACCTTATGCACATTCTTTGGTTCTTACCACTCCATAATGTCTTTTATCTTTATTGGATATATTGAAATACCATTCATGGAGATAGTAAGTCCTAGATATTTCACTTTATTTTGTAAAATTACACACTTATATAACTTTTCATATAATCTATGCTTTTGTAAATGTTGCAAAAATAGTTTTAGATGGTATAAATTCTCTTCCTGATCCTTAGAATAAATGAGGATGTCATCAAGAAAGACCAACATAGAATGTTCTAGGTAATTTTTAAACAAACTATTCATTAGATTCATAAATGTTTTTAGATCATTTGTCAATCCAAATGGTAACATTATGAACTCATAGTACCCATATTGAGTCTTGAACATTATTTTTTGGATATCCTCTTTATGGATCCTCAACTGGTGTACCCTATTCTAAGATTAATCTTAAAAAAGACTATTGCTCCTCATATTTTTTCAAGGATATCATCAATACATGGCATCATATATCTATTATTGACCATTGATTTATTAAATATCTTATAGTCTATGCATAGGTGTAGAGTGGTATCCTTCTTCTTGACAAAGACAACTACATCACCCGATGACAACACACTTGGTCAAATTAGACCTTTTATCAATAACTACTAAAGTTGTGCCTTTAACACAACTAAATCAGTGGTTATCATTCTATATATCACCTTAGACTATACTTCTGATAGAGGTACGATCTCAATTAAGAAATCAAAATCATGCTTAGGTGTTAATATTGGTAATTCTTTCAAAAACATGTCATGAATGTTTCTCAAATAAGGATCATATTTGATATATGGTTCATTAAATTATTACATCTCATTTATCCTAATGATAAATTCCTAGCATCCCTTCCTTTGAGATTTTTAGAGTTGAATTGTATAAATTTTTCTTAACTTCAACTCCCTTCTCTCTCCTTATAGTTATGTCTAATTTTTGAAATCATCTTGACACTCAACCTTATTTAGAAAATAGTCAACCTTAGATATATGCTTTGGAAGAAAATTGAATTATAGGATCACATCATATAATCCCAATGGTGCTACATAAATATTTACTACTATAGTAAACTCAAACAACTTAATCTTTGCTTTGACTAGACATTTATCAACTTTGACCTTTGACTGATTCCCATATTGTACCAACCATGCATTTTATATTACTCCAACCTTTCTTGACAATTTTATAATCATTCTAAGATCAATGAAAATTTTGTTAGTTCCTCTATAAATAAAAATAAAAATGATATGATTAAATAAAATAACTAATATTATGTGGGTGAAGCTTCATTCTCATCCTACCAATTATCAATAGCTACATGAATCCATTGCTAAAACATACCTTGTTGAGAATCTAGACCCTTATTATTTGATTTATTCTAAGGAAATTCTCAAGAAAAGTGGTCACCTCAAAAAATGAAATAACCTCCAACTCCTTTCCTTTTAGTCTATTAGTTTTCCTTGAAACCATTACTAGGTTTCATATTCCCTAAACCACTATTGAACTTGGCTTTACAATTCTAAAACTTACCCTTGGAATCTCCAGTCCTTTACTTCTAGTTATTCTTCTTTAAAGTTAGTTTATAAATTACAAATTTCTTTTTGAACTTATGATGTAGAGGTCCTTTTTAATCTTGTTGCTAATGAATTAAAATATTAAAAAAATCTCCTTACCTCTACCTTTGATCACTTGACTCTCACCTTTCACTCTGTATCTGAATCTATTGTCTTTTTACCTATATAAAGGTTTATAATTTTTTTATAATACACTCACTCTTCTTTCTATTTACATTATCCTCTCTTTTCAACTTTCCTCTAACCCCATCTATATTCTTTATTTTACACATTCAACATAACCCGGCTCTCTTCATTGGCTTCATAGCCTATCTAACCCATAAAACAAAGTCTAATACTTTGTCCTCTTATCAACATTCATATAATGTCTCAAATAATTTTCCATCCCTTTCATCTCCTCATTGACTTCCCATCCACTCAACACATACTTTCTAAACAATCTTGACAAATTACCCCACTTCATTAACTTAGATAGGCTCCTTTGTAGCTCTTTTTTACACATTTATTGCTAGTACAATTCCTTACTCACATTGGACAACTAACCTCCATCCCAACTAACCTTTATTCTCTTCTTACCTTTCATGAAGTTCCAATGTCTAACTCTTCTATTATTCACTTTTCTCAGCCTATCTTATATATTTTAAGGCCTATTAGGCCTCCTCTACCCTAAACCACACTCAGTCCTCTTAAGCCATACACAAGGGTATGTGAACACAAATAAAACACCATAATCTATTGAAACACATTATTATTAATCCATTTGATCTCTTGAATTTTTTATAGTTATAAATTCTATAAATCTAATTTGAATGTAAAAATCCTAACATAGGGTTATCTAGTGCTACACAAACCTAATAAGGGTCAAAACGATTTTTAAAACATTTAAAGCACTTAATTTTTTTTTTAATCTATGTTTTATGTCTGTCTATCTACCATGCATCTTATTCAATTGTTAGTTCCCATTTATAAGTTTCCATCAATCAAGTTACCCTAAGTTTCCTTGTTTACTATGTGTTCTTTTAGACTATTTTACCCAAGAGACTTTATATACTTGTTTTAACCTTTGTAAATGTTTTAAAACACTCCAGTTAATTGACATACCTATGTTCCCCTAATTTTCTAGGTTCTTGACTTGACTGTAAGAAGTTTGGTAGAATACTATAGGTCTAAGCATAGATTATTCACCTATTATTTAATGAAAATAGTTTATATTTCCATTGAGAGTCTTAAATATATGTAAACAAATACTACCAACAATTATTATTACCTAAAATAACTTGCACATGGTTTTCTCTTGCACTAGATATTTACTTAGTTTCATTTTCTCAACTTTAACAAAGAGTACAGGGTTTGAAATGTTCTTCAAAGATAATCCCTTTCAAATACAAAATACACTGATATGAATCACATTAAATGATTGAACGTTAACAGTTATCAACATTTAAGTTTTATTAAAACACTTTCAAAAAGTCTTGCTATTCAAAATAAATCCCATTCATGTTTATTTGAAACTTAGAATATAAAAGCATATAGTTTGTTAGTTGATTTACCTCACCAAGAACTATATGATCTTCTTCTTATCAATAAAACACATTTTAGTTTAGTTGAATATATTTATTTGACACATTGTTATCAAATGCACATACATACACCATCATGTTCATAATATTTCAATCTACAACATAACTCAATTTCATGAACACAAATTGTAAGACAAAATAGGGTCTGTAATTTAGTTATCAACAACTAAAAACTTGTCTTTTATTATTTTTGTGGTTCTTTGATATTCTTCATTTAGATCCAACCCCAAAACTTACTACAACATTCATTTACAGACTCTTTTATATCTCATATCTTCCCTAACTAACTTTGAACTTCTTCAATGATCACTAATAACCAAATTTGGACTTTGGAAGATATGCAAAGGTTATTTTCCATACAAATATGTATTATGACTCATGTATATAACTTCAATATCTTCAAGAAGTCATATCAACCTTTTACACTTAATGTTTCCTTCAAATGACTTCAATACCCCATAAACTTAGACAAACCATTCAAAAATTCAAACTTACTAAATTTGGTAGGAAAATGTTGAAGAAATACTAATTCAAATTTTAAAGACTCCTAAAACTCCTAATCAAGACCAATACATTTTAAATTAGTTATAGTAACTAAACAACTAAAATTTTAAGGCCTTTTGAATATTCCCCTACACCATATTACCATGGGGAAAAGAAAACATGCCTTGAAAGTTAAAAATATTCTTGATTTATTATTCTGACTTGTGATCTTCATTGTTTGGCATCTTGGATCCCAAGGCCTACTTGAGAAATGTAAGCAACCTTGCCTCTTCTCTACTACTACCACCAATCTCTCATATATATGTACATTCTCTCTTGAGCCACACTTGTATTTATTTCTTCCTCTTTCCATCTTCATCCATGCTACACCTGTAATCAATAAAGCATTATCAAAATTATGTTCTTTATCATGCCCTTGAGGAACTATCCATATTTTTTAATTTATCATGTGTTGTACTTGATACCTAACACCTTCATGTGCTCTATATAATTCATCCTTATCCTTTGTATCAGCCATAAATGCACCTTTATCTTCTTTTTGTAAGATTTCTCCTTCATTCACATAATGTTCTTTAACCACAATAGCTAAAACCTCTTATTGTAGAGTTTTTTCATGTGTATGGATCATCTATGACTTCATGAGTTCTCTTATTTTTGACACTACTACTATATTCCACAAGCCTATGTTCTCTTTTGTAACTTCCTTTACCATATCTCTATATATTTTATGAGCATCAAAGTCATATTCTCTCTTCAAAAATTCATACAAACTAGTATAATACTCATACCTTTCCTTATGCTACTATCCCAATGCTTCTTTGTGTTCATTTACATCCTCTTAAATGAGGGTATATTCATGCATCATGATTTATTTCTTCATGGAGGGATGACCTACTTGTTCTTTCTCCATCATTGAGGTTCTATCTTGAGCCTCTTCTTCCTCTTTCCTCACTTCCTTGTGGCTATCTTCTTATCTGAAGCCCTTCATGTTTCTCTCTTTCTTTACCCTTCACTCTTCACATTCTCTCTCTCTAGGTATCTCTCTTATACCTTACTCTTATCCTTGACAAGCCTTCCTACTTATCCTCTTAACCTTCAATTGGTCTCTTTTCTCTCTTTCTAGTCCTCACTTGGGACTCCTCTCTCTGTCTTAAGCTCTTTTATTGAGCTTACTTCTTATAACTATCACCATCTCTCTTATTTCTCTCTCTAAGACTCCACTAGCAAAGGGATTCACCATAAATTTATATTTTTTGCCTCTCTCTCATATACATGCAACCTTCTCTTTACGTATACCTTATTTGCCTTCTTCCCAATGAATGATGCTAAAGAAGGTTGCATGTATATGTACCTTTTCTTTATGTATACCTTATTTTCCTTCTTCCCAATGAAATCCTTGATATGATACCAAATGATGTATATTTCCTCATTAATCTTCTTTCTAATGAATGAAAACATGAACAACATCTCCTTACCTTTGCCTTTGATCACTTGGCTCTCACCTTTCACTTAGTATATGTCTCTATTATGTCTTTTTGCCTTTATAAAGGTTTAATAGTTTTTGATAGTACACTAATTTTTCTTAATATTTACATTATCCTCTATATTCAACTTTACTCTAACCTCATATATATTCTTTATCTTACACATTCACGTCACCCATATCTCTTCATTGGCTTCATAGTCTATCCAACCCATAAAACAAAGTATAATAATTTTTCCTCTCATCAAAATTAATATAATGTCTCAAATAATTTTCCATGACCTTCATATCCTCATTGACTTCCCATCCACTCAGCACATCCTTTCCAAATAATATTGACAACTTACCCCACTTCATTCAACTAGACAGGGTCCTTTATAGCCTTTTTTTACACATTTATTACTAGTATGATTTTGTACATGCTCAAATTAGACAACTAACCTCCATATAAACTATCCTCTATCCTCATCCTTAATTTAATGATATTTTAACATCTAAGTCTTCCATTAGATCACTTTTTTAGCCTATCTTATATTCTATCTAAGGCCTATTAGGCCTTCTCTACCCTAAAACATACTCAATCCTCTTAAGCCATACATAGGGGTACATGCTCACAAATAAAAAATCATAATATATTTAAACAAATTAATATTATTATATTTACCAAAACTTTTGAATTTTTGATGGTTATAGCTTTTATAAATCCAATTTGAATGTAAAAACCCTAATACATGGTTATTCAATCCTGCATAGACCTGAGAAGTGTCAAAAGTCTTTTTAAAACATTTAAAAGAATTTCAAACTTATATAAGATTTTTTATAGCTCTACCTACCTTCCATGAATCTTATTTAATTTTTAGTTCCCCTTTATAAGTCTCCATCAATTGAGTCACCCCAATTTTCCTTGTTGTTTGTGTGTTATCTTAGACTATGTTTTAGATTAAGGTAAAAATAGGTTTTGAAGGGACCCCAAAACCCTGAACAAAAGGAGAAAGATAAAACATTAACGTCCACAGGAAAGCCTTAAGCTTACTTCACCGAAGTAACAAAACCTAGAAACAAAGACCTAAAACTAAAAAATGAATAGCCAAAGATAAACCCCAGGTTTTACAAAGACTTGGAAACTCCATAGTAAAAGTTCAAAAGTTCAAAAAACTAGGTACCAAGACCAGAAAACACAACCATCTAGAAAAACCTACTAAAAGAGCCAGGAACTATTCTTCTAGTTCCAATATCATCTTCACTGCTTCCTTACCTTTCACAACAGTGTCCTGGATGGTAGCAGTCGCCTGCGTAGATCCCTCTTGCATAGCTTTCTTTCTTGAGCTTTGTCTAGTTCTCTTGCTCGGCCCCTCCAACGTTTTGATTTCCTCATTTGCTCTTTTGCCTATGTTAACAGTAGCAGCAAAAATACTAGAGGTTACCTCCTCCATCTTTAATCTGCTTTCTTTTATGAGTTCCCTTAGGTTGTTCTCATAATCTTTGAGTTTTATGGGAATATCCCTCAATTGCTTTTCCATATTATTGATTTTATTCCAAACTGCCTCCTGTTTACCCTCCATTGTTTCCATTTTCCTATTTATTTCCATTTTATCCTTATACGTCCATAAATCAAATTGTAGAGTAGCATCAGCTTTGCAATTGGCTACTCTAGTAGGTTCGTCATTCTGCCTTTTCTCCCTCCAACCTTTAGTATTCTTTTTAGGATTGCTTCCAGCTTTTTCAATGTAGTTCTCCATTTCCATTCTTTTTTGTTCCTTTATTTCAGCAAGGCTTCCACTTTTGTTACTTACTTCCTTTACTTGAGCTCCCATTTCCAATATTTGGTTAGCAACCTAAACTAGATTTTCCTTTTCATTAATCAGATCAGGGTCCTGAGCAGGGTCATCTAGATCTTTTTGAAATTCCTCAAACACTTGCTGGTTTTCCTCAGACTCATGGTTACTGTTATCAGACTTTTCCTCTATAGTGGCTCCTTCTTTCTCATTCTTCTCTTGTGCTTCTTCTTCCTCACTGGAATTTGAATGCCCACTTTATGTTCCTTCTTCTTCCTCCATACTCTCCTCCCCAATGTTTTTAGATTTTTCCCACTCTGTTTCCTCATCAGTTTGGTTATTGAAGCTTAAGAGTTTGAGTTTAGCTTTTTCATTCCCTTTTACTCTTTCTTTCTTATTACTCCATAAATCCTTATGTTTTCCCAAATAAGGATTATTTACAATGGCCTTATTCTTGCAATGCCCTTCAATTAAAAGAATTAACCCCTCATGCAGGATGGGGTGAGATTCCTTTTTCTTATGTGCGAATAGACTTTAGAGCAAGGAAAAATGCAGATAAAAAGGAAAGGAGATTCTTACTTTGTGTCTGAAGTGATTGAGAAATACAAAGTGAAATTTGTGGACTTGTTCACTTCTTCCATCAAGTATGAAGTATTCGTGAATATAGCATAGGACATCCCTCCAGATACCCTTAATCTGCTCTAATTCAAAAAAATCTCTGCTTTTTTCCAGCTGCTACTCCTCAGCATCCGTTTTAGGGAATTTGCAAAAAGCCGCATTGGAAATGCTTGTCTAATTTGAAAATTTTATTCCCTCCATTGGAAGCCCCGTCACCTCCGCTAAGAATTCATCTATGAGATTCACCGTAATGCCATGCAAGGTAACCCTATCATCAATCTAGTTTTTGAAAAAGGCCATTGTGATATGAGGTTTTGAGCCATGAAGCCATTCCATGTAACTCACAACCTTTCCATAGTAAAAATTTGTCCATAGTTAATACAATATTCAATCCACTACTTTAAAAGTATGATTAATAAAAGTTATAGTTTTCATCAATACATAATAATATTTGAAATGATAAAACATGATGCATAGACCCTCTATGTAGAGTCTCCATGACTCAAGTATCAATATGTACTTTATAATATAGTCTCAATTATAGTACTCTAGTTAGGAGGGAAAGCACCATCCAAGAGCTTTTTTATGCCAAAAATAGACCATAAATCCCGTGCACTATCTTTGAAAAAAGGGGATGACCCTCCCTTCATGGATGGATAGATAATGACAATGTGAGAATGTAGACTAATAAACCAAAAATTATGTGTTGAAGATATCTAATACATAATGTGTACCATAAATAAATCTAGTCTAATATGTGTCATACAAATATAAAAACTATATCAACATATGAAATGACAATGTTTATCAGACATTACTTTGGCTAAAGTTTTTATATAATAAATTATCTCTAGGATTAGTCAAATTCATACACACCACTTGATCAGATTACACCTTATCTTTCATTAATGGTGCTAATTAATCTAGTGGGATCCATACACTACTTAATTAGAGTCATGAATGTGAGATTTGGTAAAATAAATAATAATATACAAACCAATTGATTCATTCATAATATTTCACATTAGCTAATCAACATTATGTTAAGTACATAAATATCATATACTTTCATTTATTTTATAAAATGAAGTGAACTAAATCCATACATATAGGTTATTACAATTTATAGATAGAATCCAAGATAAGTCCTTAATATAACATACCATCTCAGTAATGATTATCTAGACTACCAATTGCTTTAAACACTAACTTATAATATTATTTCTCCATGAAATAATATTTTAACATAGGATTAATAAATTTCTCATATTCCACATATAAAAAATCCAATCCAAAACAAACTGTCTTATATTTAACTCTTAAATACAATATTATAATACTTTTATACTTAAATAAATATAAACAAGGATCAATTACTCATTGTTATTATAATAACATTTATAACAAGTATTCATACACCACATGGTAATAATGCAAAACATAGTTGAGTATATAAAATATATGTATATATAATTGGTATAATGAAATATTATTTAATATAGTCCATAACTATATGTTTTACTAATATATTCATGGATTGTATTGAATAATATTTGATATATGTATATATATATATATATATATATATATATATATATATATATAGATATATATATCTTTGAATATCTTTTTAGTACTGAACAACTACCATTTTGTATGTAGTATACATGACATCCACTATCAAATATCTTAGAGTACTCTGTATAATCAATGTAGATGTATCCATTTAATAAAATAGTCCCATAACTCTTTCATAAACAAAATGATTTTCATTTACTTGTTTTTGTGAAACATATATGATTTCATACACAATATCATTTTGCCAATTTCCTTTTAAGTCAATTATGTTAACATAATTGATTCAAAATTAACACATCAAACAAAGTTAAACACAACCAACTATACCTAGTCATGTTACACAATTATAATAATGTCTAGTTCATGTATATAGTGTTTATACATAGTCTTATTTAATACACATGTATAAATATTATACATATTTGTTCTATTAGTTCAATTAAAACTTCATGTATAAATTTGTTTATAGGGTTGAGTTTAAAGTAACAGTCATGCATTTGTATAATCAAACCCAAGTAATCATATATTATGGCTAGACTTTTAATGCTCTTATAAACCTAAAAAAGAATTAAAATATGTAATTTGGCCTCTACATAGAGTCATGTAAAACACAATTATCAAAAATGGGTGGAATTCTTTCTATTCAAACCCAATACATCAATTCCATCCATGTAGACATCCTATGGCTAGTAAATTTTAAACATTATTATTTTTCATTATTAAACCCATGTATTACAAAAAATACCATTACACACACACCCACACACACACACACACACACACACACACACACACACACACACACACACACACACACACACACACACACACACACACACACAAAACACAAACACAAATATACATAAATAAATATGTGTGTGTGTATTCTATCGATTCCATCTGAGTAAATACACATATATATCTATGTTTATGTATATACCTACATAGTCCAATTTTATATGAATAAAAACCTTATATTTATACCTAATAAATTTTGAATATGTTTACATAGTTAAAGACACACACCATCCAAAGTTTCTCCATATATCTATACATAAATATATAACAACTAGTTGGAATCTATTGACATCGAGCCATATTGTGTGTGTGTGTGTGTGTGGGTGTGTGTGTGTGCGTGCATGAATTTGTGTGTGCGTACGCGCGCATGGGTGTGTGTGTGTGTGTGTGTGTGTGTGTGTGTGTGTGTGTGTGTGTGTGTGTGTGTGTGTGTGTGTGTGTGTGTCTATACATACATAAATATGTGTGTGTGTGTATTATATCGATTCCATCTAAGTAAATACATATATATCTATGTTTATGTATATACCTACATATTCCAATTTTATATGAAGAAAAACCTTATATTTATACCTAATAAATTTTGAATAGGTTTACATAGTTAAAGACACACACCATCCAAAGTTTGTCCATATATCTATACATGAATACATAAAAACTAGTTGGAATCTATTGACATCGAGCCATATTGTGTGTGTGTGTGTGTGTGTGTGTGTGTGTGTGTGTGCGCGTGCATGCATGTGCGTGTGCATGTGCATGTGTGTGTATGTGTGTCTATAGATATATATCATTATAATCTTCCAAGATTTAAAAATGTGATTTGAATTTGTAAGATAAGTTTAATACTTTATTTATAAAATCCTATAATAACTAAGGCCAAAACCCATAACTCTACCCCAGCCTTCTCATGTCACATGGGTGAATGTAGGGTTATATAGAGTCCAAGCCTTACACATGGACCTATATATAGACCATTTTATTTATATAATTAAAATAAATAATACCTAGTAACTAGACCAATTAAAAAACCATTAAATATAACCCACACATGAATTAAAATATAAAACCAACCTAGTAAATATGACAAGGAGATGAAAATTCTTCTTCTCTTTTATATATCTCCTCTATATGTAGTGCGTCATGTTCCCCATATCCTTCTATCATTTATTTTTACTTCTTTCCATCAACCTACTTGCCATTTAATTCTCCTCCAAGCATTGTTAATAAAACTAAATACATAAATACAAGGCCAAATAGATTAATAGAATCCTCAATTTACTTCCATTCTCCACCATGTAGACACATAGTAAATTCCATGGTTTTCCCAAAATTATGCTTAACCAAAGTTAACAGATGATTAGTAACCATAATCATCTCAATGCTTCTCTTGAATCCCTAAATAAATCATTTTATATTATTTATAAAATTTTCATGATAATGACGTTACAAACAATCATCGACCAACTAGACCTTAAATCATATAGTCTCGAGTGTTTATTCTAATTAAATTCTATCAACTATTCAATGACTAATGTATTCCCATGCAATGACCCTTGACCAAATATAATAGAATAATGATTATATTGCATGATAATACTCTTAGGTATTACAATATTATAGCTCCATGTTACTATGCTATCCACTAACATGCATATTAGATACAATGATTTATTAAAATCATACATTAATTAAAGATAAGGTATTCATATATATTAAAAATCAAACCTTGGGTCAACAATTAATTGAATATAAATATATTTAAAAATAATGTTATTTATATCCTTTCACATATAGATTTAGCATAAATAATAATAATAATAATAATAATAAGAATTAATTATTATTATTTTTATTATTATTATTATTATCTAAATCTTTTAGATAATTAAAAATAGAATCCATCTATACTTTTTAATGCTTACAACATAAAAACATTATTCTACGTAGCCATTTCAAATAAGGTAGTAAGGTAAGAGAAACATATACAAATTTAGTCATTGAACCAATCAATTACATTATATAAGATAAGCTAGTATGATCACAAAACTAATGAAATCATTCAACGAAATAACATGATTAATATCAACAATCAAGATCATACTAGACAACATATTAACAATCACCCAGAAGAAAAGTATAAAAAACATGCTATGTTTTCTATATCAAATAATTAATTTAATAAACATGATATACTAATTGGAATGTGTAAGGGTTTATGATTTTTTTATCTATCATCCCCCCAACATCTCCATATAAACTACCCTCTTTGATGATACTCTCCCTCTATCACACTCTAAGGGAAGAATCTGCCCTGCATCCACCTCATGACAATGAAGGTAGTTAGCTTGAAACATTATTATATCCATAAAATAAATTAGTATGATAATCAAACATAATAAAAATATACTAAATATAAAATTACTTCTAACTCATAACAGACTAATGATGTAAATTAAGCAACATAAACTATCCTATAATCAGCATATGTCATTAAACTTAATCAAATATTAGTTAATCAACTAATCGACCAATAATATATGGATCAAATAGGTTATTCAACTTAGATAAAAATTAGGATTTGATAATTAAATACTAAAAAATTATGTTAAATAATAAATATTATTAAGAGTATAATATGCAAAAGAAATACTAGCTTTTAGTGTAACCCAGTGGGGTTCTAACATTGTGTTATTAGATTGTAAGTTTAAATTATTGGACCAAATGAATCCACTAAATTTATGTTATTTTTCCTAATTTTAGAATATTAAATGGCAAGAGGAAGATATATTGTTGAGATAACCTATGATGAGAATCTTAAAACTGATCTAATTCAACTAGTAGCTAAAGAAGATGCAAAACACAATCAAATCCTCATTGTCTTGAAAAAGAGATAAATTAGTGTCCCTAGAGAAATAATTTCATGGGAATGGTGAGGATAATGAATAATAAGCACATGATAAATAACCAATTGGTTATGAATAGCCAAAATATGAGGGACATGTTGAGTAACAATACACAACAAGAGCTCAACTAGTTATAGAACTTGCACAAGATATGAATAAAGTGAATCCACAAAAGTTTGATGACACATTATTGGGTGATGAAATTAAATCCTAACCTACATAGATGGAAAATTAATTTGAGATTCAGACATATTCTAAGTTTAAAAGTCTATTTGGGGAGCTTACCAATTATTTGGTGAAGCAATAACTTGGTGGGATAATAAAAATCTAGAGATGCATCTTGATTACACCACCAACACTTGGGAACAATTTATAACTTTGTTTAGGGATACCTATTAGTAAATGAGTACCTATTATAATTTTATTAGAATTTAATAAATTTATAATATATAAAACAAGGATACCTATTAGTAAATGAGTATTAGGACAATTCACAAAGCTCTTAGAATATGTACCATAGTACCAAAAATCTGAATGTTTATGGATTAGGAAATTCATCATGGGATTAAAACCACAAATTATATGTGAAGTGTATTTGAATGGGCCATACACCATGTATTAATTATTTACTAAAGTAGTTAAGAAAGAATAAAATTTAAAATCACTTGATGATGTTGGAGAAAAATTCAAAAAGAACTTCAAAATCTCAAAAATAGCTATCAATAAATAGAGTGGGAAAAAAAATGGTAATTCCAAGAGTAGATTCAATAGAAAAAATCAAAGGTTTAATAATTATTCATGGCAAAAGAAACATGGAAATAGTTTTAGAAAAGGTTTTTAGGGAGGAAATCAAATCAAGAGGAAGGTACCACATGGAGGATGCTTCATGTGAAGGATACTATTATTATAAGGTTTGGAATCTATGGAAGATAAATTGTAATAATAAAATATCATCAACCTATACATCAAAATAGGAAACCTTCCGATATGGAATACACATAGTGGTTGACAATCATCAAGATGAATTTTAAGCTTATCCCATTGAAGGATCAAGTACCTTTCTTGGGCATACTATTTCCATTTTGATAAATACATGAGCCACTAAATATTTTATCTCTCCTAAAATGTTAAGTAAAATATATAGTAAAGTTGGGTTTATGGAAAATTCTTGGTCAATCTAGTATGGGAATGAATCCAAGGTCAATGTTGACAAGTGTCTTATTAAGGCTAATGTGAATTCACCATAATTCACTATGATAATTTATCATATGACATGATTGTAGGAGTGATATGGATTTCTAGGCACAAAGCTAAGGTTGATTGTTGATTTAATAATTTTGGGAATATTGGAGTCTTATTCCTAATTTATTTAAGGGTATAATTTAATTAAATTAGTAAAAAATATTGGGATAATTAAGCTATTATTTTTATAATTTGATTATAATTTAAACCTTTCCAAAAATAGTAATAAGTGAAGATAAATGTAACTTAGCTTAAACAAGACTGAGACAACTGAGACAAAAGATGGTACTAACTATGTAGAACTAGGACACAATTACAAATCAAGATATGGGTTTTTTTGGTGAAATAATAAGAGCATCAAAAATAGGACACTTCAAGGTCTGGTCTTATAGTCCAAGTCCTACCACTATTAACCAAACTAGTCATAGAGATCTATGTTTTTTTGGGTTTTATCCATTGCCCTTGTATTAGATTGCTTGTGAAATTTTAGGTCTTGAATATTGATGAAGCTCCTTATAGAGTTGATTTAATCTATAATCCTAGGTCTTCCTTGTGCTTGAACTTGAATGAAAACTTAGAGAAAGAGGGGGGGTTAGTGTGTGTAAGATGTACTAAATTTGTATCTACATCCCTTTTGTGGGCACACTACCTACATACCAATAATCCTGAGATGGATTAAGCCATATGTCATTCTCCCACTTGATGTGCTTTGTGTAATAGTGTAATGAAGATGAAAAAAAATGCTAAAGTGGGTATGCCTAAGGTGGCTAGGGACTAGTGTGAGGGTTTGAATATGTTGATAGTTGTATCAGATGGTTGTATGCAGAGATAAGGAAATTTTCATTAGTGGTTTTACTTGTATTATATTCTTCACTTTGTGATAATTTATAACCCCCTCTAAATGAACTTTAAATGGTATTTTATAGAGATTTATTGGTCATAGGTTGGATACATTCATGCTAGGCTGACATAATGATGAAGAGGAATCAAGATATAATAATCATTTCGGCTTGAAAGGTGATTGGATAGGAGCACTAAAAATGGGACACCCTAGGGTTTAGTACTATATTCCAACTTGGGTGATATTGTCTTGAGGGTAAGGGACTTGTGGGGATAGATTTGTCATGGGAAACATAGCCTTCTTGGGGTAGAATCAGGTCTTGGACATAATATGGATGGAAGTGTCATGAGAACATGAAATAGGGATATATGGGTTGGGTGTCACAGGATACACTTAAGCTACCAATTTTCATATTTTATATGACTAAATTTACCCCCATTTATTCTAGTGATGTAGCAAAGTGAAATACTAAGATAAAATAAAAATATAAAGCATACCTAAACCTACCTGCAAGGGTGAAGCTCATGAAGTTGCGTGATGCTAGGTGTGAGTAGAAAGGATATTTTTAAGTGTAAATTTTCAATATAAAACAAAGATTAAATCAGTTCTTAATAGATACCCTATATCTAAAATAAGAACATACAAATCTAGGTAAGAGAGAGAGGAAGAAAAATTAATGAATACACCTCACTGGGTATGTGAACCAATACAAAACATATTATGATGTTGAGTAATGTTGGATGTGTGTTAGGTATGTGTTGAACCAAGGATAATATCATGAATGAAGTTGAGTGCTCAATTCCCTAAGAGTGGCTCATGAATGTAAAGGTTGGCCCTTTGTCTCCATTGTCACCCACTAAGTAAGGCTATGTGATCATGCATATGTTAATTGATGTTTTCAATATGTGTCTAATCCCTCTAAGTAGGTGCCTCAAGAATACAAAGTCTAGCCAGTCCTTTGGATCCATTATTGCCCCCTGAAGTGAAGTTATAAACTGATATTAGTATGAATGTGTATCATATGAGGTGGGTCTTAATGTCAATGAATGCTTTTAAATCTTGAAAATGTGTCATAGATAAATAATTGAATACTAGAAACTAGGCCAATCTTGGCCAACTCAGAAAAAGGTGGAGATAAGGCTTGTATGAAATCCATTGCAGAACAAGGCCATAGGCTTATGTGAAAGCCACTTAGAAATGTGGAGGTTAGGCTTGTATGAAAACCACTCCAAAATTATGCCAACCCCTTATAGATGGAGTAAGGCATGCAATTACTAAGAATTCCTAGGTAATATGATGAACTTAGAAAAAAAAAAGATCCATGTGTCATGCACATTACCCGTAATCACTAGTGTTTCTAATATGGATTATGATCTAGAATTTAAATCAACTACCCAATCTAAAACTGGAAGTGAGAGCCATCATGTTGTGCATGATTCCCTTGTATATGGATTCTCTAAGAAAATTTATACTAAAATTACTAAATCTGAACTAGTCTATATGTTCAAAACTATATCTAAGCTTACCTTTCTACATGTTTCTAGAAAATATGGGTTTTTTGTTATTTGGATAAGAGCTTTGGAAATAGGAAACCCTATTATTTAGTGTTATTGTCCATGACTAGAATTATTTTCCTTTTCTAAAATTGAAGACTATTCTAGAATCATCACTACTTTTTTGGTCTATTCTTATTGGTTTGACCTCTGATTACTATTTTGAGTGTTTTAAAAACTGATTTTTTCACTGGTAGGAGCTTTGATATCTATGACAAAACCTCTAATAATTTCCCACTCTTATGAGGGTAGGAATGAATACCCCGCAATGACTACCCCTAAAAGAAAGAGCCCAAAAAGTGTGTTATGCAAAAGAAATATATGATATAGCAATGATAATCAACAAGATATCTCAAGATATAACATGGTTTTTATGAGAGATTATTAGATTAAATAGGGGTATGCATAGATAGATATAACAATGTAATAACATGTGCAATGTACTGAATTGGAATTGAAAGTGTTAGTTTTTAATTGTTATTTTTTAGTTGTCAAGGAGGGATGGAGTATGATGTCCATCATGGCATCCAAGAAAGCAAGATAGTGCATGATAATTGAGAATCAAACAATCAAAAAAGACCACAAGGAAAGAATCATACAAGAGTGTTTAAGGGGCCAAGCAAACAAGGGACATGGGCACATGTCACTCAAACTGGAAAGAAAGCATACAAGGCAAGTTTAAATTCCCACATACACATATAATTGAAAATAAGCAAGGTTGGCATGAGGGCCACTAGCACATGGAAGAGTAAAATCAAAGGACATTGGAAAATTTCCTAAGGCACACACAAGAATAGAAGTAAATGGCATTAGAAAATGTCTTAAGTCACATACAGGAGAATAAAAAATAATTGAGAAATGTAATCACATCTAGCTATGAAAAGCAAGGAAAGGAAGCATTTGATATACTGTAAATATAATTTCATCTAACTAATCAAAGCAAGAAGTGAAAGTATGCAAGACATGTAGTACAAGACTAGGTAGATGGTAAGAAATACATAAATGCTATGTACTAGTGAGTGTCGATATAGTAATCTATGTAAACTACTAAGTAATGTAAATAAACATAATAAATAGAGTGTGTGGTGTAGGAATGACATAACCTAGACAGTGTAGTCATTCAAAAGATGCCCCTAGTGGGTAAATGAATTTATGTATGTTTTGAATGTGAAAGTAGGATGCCCCCTCAATGGGTAGACTAAAGCAATCAAGGATATATATGTCACTGCACACACTCAAAGAAGATCAAGTGAAGCATGGTATTTTAGATAAATTTACAAATAGTAGCATATAATAACAAATGTAAGTCTAGCATGGTATTAGAAATGCAAAGCATGGATAATGCATATAATTTAAATGTTTTTGTGTTTTTGAATAATTTTATTATTTTTGTATTTTGAAATTTTGTATTATTTTTGGTATTTTGACATATTTGAATGTTTTTGTATTTTGATATAAGCTATTTAAAATCAATCATAAGGAGACTATGCACAAGAAATACTAAGAAACTAAGTACAAATAAGGAAAAATAAACTATGTACAATAATACTGAGAAGAAATACTACTAACTGATGAGTCTCATAGGAGACTCCCCATCATGGTGTCTTATATAAAACAAAGGAATCATGCATGATTGTGAAACATGAGGGAATGGATATGAATATGACACTAAATATTTGGACTCATTATTGGTATCTTGGAAATCATAATAACCTATATTATTCCACTCATCGTGATCATCTTGACTTTTAACCAATGGAATGCTAGTGTTGATTTTTGTTATATCAAGATATTTTCCTTTGATAAATTGCATCTATGAATGATTTGATTTAGGATGTTGAATAAATCCCAAACCTTGGTGACAAAAATTATCAACTACTAGAATAGGAGTAGTGATGCCTTGAACATGTTTTCCCAACCCTTGACCTTGATAATCAAGCTATTGTGGATATTGTTGACCCAACCCATACAACTTTGAAAGTTGATACTCATTTTAGAGAGGTATATTTTCATCTTTTTTGTGTTTTACATATGCTTTTGGTATTGTTTTTTGATTTGATTTTTCTTTTTGATCCTTTTGTTATTCTAGGTTATGCTTTGGTAACCACAATCATATTATTTTTGAATTTGACCCTTTGTGAATGTGTCCCTATATCACTATGGATTTCTTGACTGATTTAACTTATAGAGGGTCCTCATTAGAAATTATCTAATGTATATTTTTTTCAATGCCAAACATGAATCTATGTGATGCCCATGCATTCTATGATATGCACAATAATATCTGTATATTCTCATTTGATTTAGAAGAGGTAGTTTGATCAACTTACACTTAATAATTTCCCTTATTACCTCACTTAAACTCTTATTTAATCTTTTAATTATTTTTAAATCACTAGTTATAAAGTTACTTTGTTGTGATTTTTTTTTTTAATATGTAACATTGCTTGCAACCAATTGACTAGGTGAAGGTGCAAATACATGATTGGCACTAGGGTATGTTTGAGGCATTTGTATTATAATCTAATTTTTCAATGTTGTGATATTTTCATGTAATGGCTGATTTTGCATTTTTAAATATGAAAATAACTTGCTCATACAAGTGATTTGATCCCTTAGAATCTGACAAGTGCAAACCCTAGTTGTGTCTAACTAAACGTGTAAGCACATATGTTAAAAAGGTTTTGAAGAAGTTATAGGCTAAATTTATGATTTGGGAATAATAGTATGGTCTACCTCACCTTTTCAAGGGGTGATAGCATTAACCTAGTTATAGGTAAATTAGATATCACCCTCTTGGAGGACAGGGGGAGAAGGAAACTATTTCTTGTGCATATGATGTGACATTGAAACTTGATAGGTGGTTGTTAGATTATTTAATGAATCCTCTAGATATAAACCATGTATGTGGGATAAAATGCATGTATTTGGAGTTATAAGATATATATCAATAATTTTATAAATATAATTCTACATGTGAGATGGTGAGCTAGGGATATAGAGCATGAATTTGTGCATTAATGAATAAAGAACTATGATATGTGATATGATATTTCTAATATGTTTAGCAAGATAAACTTGAAATTTTTTCCATATGAGAGATACAAAGTAAGGGATAGAGAGCATGAAATTGTGCATGAATACATAATTTTTTTTTCACATATTCTATGATATTTATAATGTGTTTAGAAAGATAAACTTGAAATTTTTTCCATATGAGAGATACAAAGCAAGTAATGAAAACTTGTATTAAACTCAAGTATGCATTACTTTGAAGAAGAGGGATCTTATTATGTTTAACAATAAATTTCTTTATATCATCCTATATTATGAAAAGTAAGCATGAAAGGGAAAGAATGAAGCTTTGTATTAACATATGGTAAACTTCATCATTCATGTACATGATAGGACTGAGTATGGTCTCATTATTTGCAAGAAATGCAAGAAATATGTGTAAATAAGTGAGATCCATTTTTGTTATTACGTGAAATCTGATCTTAGATGTAAGGTGATACTTCAATCAAACAAAGGGACCTAGTATATACAACTAGGGGTTTGAAAAATTATATTTTTAAAATTACTAAGGGATTTTAAAATCTAATGTGAATTTTTGACTTAAATATGTAGGTTAAAAATCAAAAAGATATTGAAATTTCTTAGATTTAAAGTGATAGTGTATGAAAATAGTGTTAGAAAGAAAAATAATTTTTTAAAATTACTATGGAATTTTAAAATTTGACTCTAATTTTTTATTTAAATATGCAGGTAAAAAATCATAACATTAGTGGAAAATTATTGATTTAAAAGGACCCAGTGTATGCAACTAGGGTTTGGAAGAAAAATGTATTTTATAAAAAAATACCATAGAATTTTAAAATTTAAATTTATTTTATGATTTAAATAAGAATGTAAAATATCAAAAAATTATTTTAAAGATCAATAAGGAATTTACCCTAGGGTCTCTAGGGTTTTAATGTGAAAATGAAGTAAGTTGGGTTCACCGAATGATTTAACAATTTTTGTAATATTAGAGTTTTATTCCTAATTTAGTTAAGGTTCTAAGTTAATTAAATAATTAAATAATATTGGGATAATTAAGATATTTATTTTTATAATTTTATTTTAATTTAAACATTTCTAAAAATAGTAATAAGTAAAGAGAAATGTAACTTAGCTTAAACAAGATTGAGATGACTAAGACAAAAGCTAGTACTGATTGTGCAAGACTGGGACACTTTCATAAATTAGGATCTAGATTTCATTTAGTAAAAGGATAGGAGTTCCAAAAATATGACACTTTAGGGTCCATTGCTATAGTCTAGGTCTTGTCGCTATTGTACAAACTAGTCATAAAGATTTGAGTTTTCTAGGTCTTGTCTGTTATCCCTATATTAGTCCTCTTATTAAATTTCAAGTCTTGACTATCAATTAATATATTTGTATATCTGATTTAGACTCAAACTCTAGGTCTTTCTTATTCTTTAACTTGAATGAAAACTTGGAGAAAGAGTGGGGGCGTTTAGTGTGTATAAGATGCACTGAACATGTATTGACACCCCTTATGTGGGCACATTACTACATACCAATAATATGAAGAAGGATCAAGCCATATAAAGTTATCCCACTTGATGTGCTTTGTGCAATAGTATAAATAAGATGAAAAAATTCTAAACTAGTTGTGCTTAAGGTGGTTAGGGATTGGTGTGAGGGTTTGAATATGCTAATAGCCCTATTGGATGGTTGTATGCAAAGAATAGGTAAATTTACCTTAGATTTTTTTATTGTATTATATTATTTTATTTTTGATAATTTCTAACCCTCTCTGAATGAAATTTTAAATGGATTTTATAGAGATATATTGATCATGGGTTAGATGTATTTGCGCTAGGCTATCATAACGATGAAGAGGAATTGGGAGAAAATAGTTATTTGGGATCAATAGGTGATTGGATAGGAGCAATGGAAATGGGACACCCATGGTTCCAACACTATAGTCCAATTTGGTTGATATTGTCCTCAGGGTATGAGACATAGGTAGATGGATTTGTCATGGGAAAAGCATCATGGCTGAGTTGGAATTAGGGTTCAAAAGTCTACAGACAATTGGAAATTAGTGAAAAGGTGGATAGAAGTGTCATGAGAACATGCAAGAGGGACCTATGGGTTGGATTTCATAAGACACACTCAAGATACCAATTTTCACATTTTATATGACTATAAATGTTCTATTAAGAGAGTTGAATTCTTAGATGATTTGGGAAATCAAACCTAAATTCAAGTAAAAAATAGGGAGTTGAAACTAAAAAAAATTCAGCCATTCAATTGAAATACGCTTAGTGAAATGGATGTAAAATATTCTTGGTCAAATTCAATGAGATTGGAGAAACCAAGGATCCCTCTATTTTAAACTACCCCTTTTTGTAAGAGTTTTAGGATGTTTTTCTAGAGTAATTACTAAGTTTACATCCTAAAATGGAATTCAAATTCACTATTGATATCATTCTAGAATCAGAACCTCAATCTAAGGCTCTATAAATAATGACAAACATTTAATTGGTTGATTTAAAATCCCAACATTAGGATATGTTGGCCAAATTTTTGATTCAACCAAGTGTTTCACCATGGAGTGCACCTATAGTGTTTGTAAGAAAGAATGATGGAACCCTTATCATGTATAGATTATAGGATGTTGAAAAATGTTAATATTAATAATTGGTATCCATTACCTCACATTTATGATGTCTTCAATCAAATGCATGGTTTAATAGTATTTTCCAATATTGACCTTTGATATGGGTACCATCAATTGATGATAAGAGAGGAAGATATTACCAAAAAAATAGTACTAGGTATGGGATCTATGAGTTTATAGAGAAAATTTTTTTGGGATAATAAATAAACCTTTAGAATTCATTAATTTCTTGAATAGTGTGTTTAAATATAACCTCGATCAGTTTCTATTATTTTTTATGATATCCTCATTTGCTAAAAAAGTGAATAAAAACATATTTATCATTTGTGATTGGTTTTTCAATGATTGTGAAAGCAAAAACTCTTTTGGAATGTCTACACGTGATTTATTTCAAAGGTGAGTATAGTATTAAGTCATATAATATCTAAAAAAGGAATCTTAGTTGATCCAACTAAGACTAAAGCCATCATGGGATGGCTGACACCTAGGAATTTACATGGTGTGTAGTTTTATGGGTTTGGAAAGATACTATAAAAAAATTAATTTTATCTAAAAAAGAAAACCCAATCACATTTCTTTAGTGGAAATAACAAAAAAAAATTGGTCTAATAAATGTGAATAAGTCTTCTAGATTTTATAAAAGAGGTTCATTTTAGCATTAGTGTTCCAAATTCTTTGTCTAAATGGGCATTTTATAGTGATAATTGATGCTTTAGAAGATGGCCTTGGAGGAGTTATTATGTAAGAAGGTTTAGTTGTAGATTATGAATTAATGAAATTGAATCCATATGAGGAAAATTATTCCCCACATGACCTTAGTTAACTTTCATAGTGCATGCTTTAAAGGTTTGGAGGAATTACTTGTTAGCAAAACCTTTGAAGCTCAAAACTGATAATTTAGGACTCAAGTACATATTTAACCAACCTAGCCTTAATTCTCATCAAAGGCAATGTTTATAATTATTATCAAATTATTATTTTGACAATAGATACATTATGTAAAAAGTAAATAGTGTTTTATACATCCTTATTCATAAAAGGTACATTTTAGCTTTAAATACTATTATGAGTACCTTCTAATATTAGGTAGTAAAATTTTCACCAGTAGATTAATTTTATGAGTAGGTTAAGAAAATAATATTATAAAATTCAAAATATATTAGACATAAAGGATTTCAACTTAAAAATTATGGATTTTGAGATATATTGGAAGAATATATGCACCTAATAAGGAAAAATAATGGGGTTCTATACTGAGAGAGTTACCCAATACTTCATATTCAAGACATCCTAGTGAAACTAAGATCTTAGTGGAGATAAACTATTTTATTTACGTAAGGGAATTAATAAATATGTAATAGATTTTAGGCTTAGATGATTGTAATGTTGGTGATCCAAGGTTTAACACGTGAATCTAGTTTTGTTGTTCTACCCACATTTCATATCCAAATGGAAATAGAAAGTTAGTAGCTTGGACTTTGTCTGAGGATTACCTATGTCAAGGAGTCATCATGATATAATATTGGTGGTTATTTATAAACTCACCAAAGTAGTAAATTTAATTCCAAGAAATTTGATAGATGATGCACTAATTCTTTCCAGTAGATTTGTTAAGTAAGTATATAGATTACATGGGTTTTTATAAAATATCATTTTAAACACATACCCTAAAATGACCTCAAGATTTTGGTAAACTCTCAATTAATCCTTGGGTACATATCTACACTTTCGTATAAATTACCATCAATAAATAGATGGAAAAATAGAGAGGGTGAATCAAATATTGGAGTATATTTTGAAGATGTATTTCATGGACCAATAATACAAATGGGAATAATACCTACCTTTGGTTGAGTTTTATTATAATAACTAATTCTAATCAACACTAAAGATGGCTCCTTTTGAATCACTATATGGTAGAAGGTCTAGAACATCAATCAACTAGGATATGATAAAATAAAAAGTGGTCTTTAGACTTGATATGCTTCATAAAATAGAAGATCAAGTGAAGATAATAAGTCAAATATTGGCTAAATCCAATGATAGGTAGAAAAGCTATGTTAATTTGAAAAGGACAACAAGGTTATTCTCAAATATAGAGTGCCAATAAGTTTGGTAAATCATCAAAATTATGATCAAGATATGTACAAATATTTGAAATTATATAAGTGATAAATATTTTAGAATATTTAATTAATTTTCCACCATCCCTATAAAAAATACATAATTTTTTTATTGTATCTTATCTTAGGAAATATATAACTGATCATTCACATGTTTTGGACCGAAATGTATTACAGGTTCTAAATCTAGGGGTAGTCATAATAGAACCAATTAGAATAATTGATACTCTTAATCTTATATATGTAATAGATAAGTATCACAATACAAGGTCCAGAGGGACAAATATTTTGAAGATAGTGCCACATGGGAGGATTATGAGGAACTGCATAAGTTATTTCCTCATCTATTTGAATAACTTTTTATTGAATATTATTATTTAATTTCAGAATTTTTATTTGAAATAAAAGTGATCAGGAATGTGAATGATTTTAGGGTGGAAGGATGTTACATACCATACCACTCTTAAAATATTGCATTAGTATTAGAAAATTAATTCAAACTAAAGATTAGTTTTTCTTGACTCTATTGATACATCTAGACATTTAATATATATAGTTTGATAGTTGTACTATTTTATTTCATGGTTGGTTATTTTTTGAGGACATTCTCATGTGTCTTTGGATATATTATTTATTTTTTAATTGGAATATTATATGGATATGATTTTATATACATATTTGATTTGTATTACATCATTTCATTGATGTGTATATATTCTAAGTATCACTTGATTTTGGTACAAGGTCAAAATAACTACCTTTTTCTTTGTTTTAAGATATTATAGGGCTATCCCAATCTGACAAATTGGAATAGAGGGAGAGTATCATATATTATGAGGATGCAAATATCATTATTGGGGATAGAAATATTCAAATTGAACTTGCACACGAACACCCACTATTGCCTACTAAAATGAATTAAATGTTGATGATATTCTATGGATGTGTTATATGCTTATTTTTACTATTTATGACTATGGTTAATATTACATGCCTTACATTTATTATGGAACAAATACTTACCTTGTTTTAGAATAACTAGTTTAGAATGGATGTTCTTGTTTATATAATTTGTTAATTCTATTAATATACACTGTATGTGTTAATATCCATGACACCATTATTTGGTCTAAACTTTGGTTACTAAGATATTAATGATGAAGAATTATTTTAATGCATTATAAATATTTTGAGTATATGATGTTTATTTAAACCATGTTCTTGTATTTAAATTAATGTAAAGGTTTTTGGATTTAATCCTACCCCTTTTTGGTAGCCTAGGTGATCTAGGGAAAAATACACCCAAACATTTATTTTATATGATTTTTGAAACTTAGGAAAATCATTTTTTGGTTAAATGGAAACTTCAAGGGAATAAACACCCTGCATCCTTTAAAGACTAAATAAATTATGACTTTGTTGAAATCAATCATAAAGGATTTAGTTTATTTTTCTATCATTATGGGTTGACCTCTCCATTATAATGAAGAATATAAGTGGTAGGGTTTAGATTGGAGCCATCATTTAAAAATAGGTTATGTAATCTTAAGTTATCATTGATGAATTAAAGTCCTTAATGGAGAAATTTTAGAGTTTTAATAAACTCAAAATCATGTAAAACATGAAGGAAGAAAGATTAGAAAAATAATATGAATAATATGGAAGAATGGGGGGACATGGAAGAAAGAAGAGGAACATTGACAAGGGATACAAACATATGCAATGGAATGGAAGCCATTGAAGAAACCAAGAAAGTAGAGTTTTTAATTTGAGAATTAGAATTTATGTGGGTTATATTTATATTTTTATACAAATTTAGTTCCATTTATAATCAAAAAATTTAAAAATTTATCTTACTTAAGATATTTATAAAACCCTTCAAAATTATGTGTTGGTAACACCTCATAAATTTAGGGATTCACATTTATAGACCGTGATATAGAATTATTTTTCATCTAGTGGCTTACAAAAGTGATGTTAGAGCCTTTTAAAATGGATATCAACTATTACTTTTCCCTGTGAAGGATACATTGTGTGTGCAAGTGAAAGTGAAGTTTATATACAAATTAATCCTATCTTAAAGAATATAAATCAACTATCTATACCACTAACAGTATGTTGATAATTAGGTTCATGACCAAAATGGATATACTAAACCTACCTAAGGGATCTCTTATCATATAATATGGATAGAGAGGGTTATAAATCTTATAGTAAAGCAACATCACATAATAACCCTAGATAGCTCTTGATAATTCAATGCAATAATGATGTAAATTAAATCTAATATAGTGTTCATTAAAGCCTATGGAACAAATGGGGGATAAACATAAATAATAAACATGAGAAGAAGAACTTTACTCAAGTAAATGTAGATGTAATACTAAGCATGGAGAAATAATAAATTCATTAGCCATTACACATGAAAATATATCTATTATCGATAAAAAATTAAGAGTTAAGAATACTTACTTTGAAGACAAAAGCCATCGAGTTTAAACCTCTCGCTTGTCCAATGGTGCTTTGCAAGAGGGTTTTTTGGTTCATAACGATCACAAGGATAAGCTAGCTCTAGGCTACAAGACTTATCATATGCATTGAAAACACTTTCACAAGCTAAGATTATTATCTAACAAGTATGAAACCCTAAATAATGATTTCTCAAGTAAAAGGATATATAAGTAGATAGATAAGTGAAATTGAATGATTTTCTCTATTATAAATGAGGTGAAAGATGTGTATATATGGCCTAATTAGAAATAAAAACTTTTATAATTTTAACTAATGTAGTTGTCCAATTCAATCTAATTAGTTACGAAATAGAATAATTAGGTCTTGGACTAAGTTGACTGGGATGACTTAGTCTTGTAACATGCTCAATTATATAACTAAGACAACCTAATAAACTATGTTTTGTAGGTGGTAAAAAGGTGCTTTTGTCTTAGTTCAGGGTTATTTGATGTGTTGAATTGTTTGAAGAACCATGTAAGGTAGGTGTAAAATCTTATGGAAACATGCATGAGGGATTTATACTAGTTTTAAATGGAGGTATAGGGAACAATAATCTTACAAAGCACTAGAGGCCTACACATCCCTTTCTTGGTACACCCTTTAATGCATGCACTTAGAGAGGTTATGAATTGATGGCTTCTTGTAAGAGATAAAGCATTATTCATTGATAAATTTTTAAAATATTATGTGTATAATATTCTCCATTTGAATCTCATAATGTGTCACATAGTTGTAACACAGGATGGTAATTCAAGAAAATAACATATCAACAAATAAGCTTGAGATAAATAAATTATAATATAAAGAAAATAGGGTAATTGAAAGGAAAGAATTGATAAATGCATACCTTTACTTACCTTATTTAGAAATGATGTGAGAGAAATTTAGGGCATCAATTCATTCATAATTTTTCTATTCTTAGAAAAGAGAGCTCTGAGAGACCTAAAGGATCTTAGAGAGTGATATGATGGTTAGGATATGATTGGTGCAAATAGGAGGATGCCTAATAGTTGTGGTGGGTATGGATCAGGTAAGTGATGCATTAATTTCAAATTTTTGGTGATTTTAGTTAAAAATTAAGATATTTGTGAAAAAGTAGACATTAGTGGAAAACCATGTAGTAGAACTAGCCTTAAGAACTATTTAGGTAGAGTAAGAATTAATCATATTAATAAGTAGGTAGTAGTAAGAAAAATAAATATCAAAGTAATTTATGGAATATAATAAAATATTTATCACTTTTGTTTAATGGAGTTGACCCAACCAACTCAATTGAAAAAGAAAAGGGTGGTGAAAGGGGTCGATTGTGTATCAAAGGGATAACCTGGTATAACTTAGTATGTATGAATATGTAGCAAAGGGCCAATTTCCTTAAAAGATTTAAGTGGATGACTTAGTTTAAAAATATTTTCTAACATAGTTTTGGTAGAGGGTGCTGACATAATTTAAAAAGATAAGATGACTATGATAGGAGAGGGCCAATATAGTTTGTAGAAATGGGTAAGAGTGCTGAATTAGAACAATATTGGCCAATTTTTTAAAGAAATAGGGATGAATTAGTATAAATTGGTTGATTATGTAACATAAGGGTATAAATAACAAGAATAATTTGATAAAGTAGTTAATTTTTTAAATTAAGTAGTTTTAGAATGTATTTTCAAGACTTTTCTATTGAGATATAATATATTCTATGTTGCTGGATATTTTGTAAAGGTGATAGATAGTTTTGTGCCTATTAGATGTGGCATGGTTGAAATACTTGATGGAGAGACTATCAGGTGATGATCATTCATAAATGGATTCTCTAGGTTTTGAAGGCATTATGGAGATGTTTTAGATCCCCATGAGTGTTGACTTAGTCATCATGTTCATTAGAGCATGTGAGCGATTAACTAGCACTTTCTAGTGGGAAATGGATGGGGATACTATTAAGGTGGGGGTCAAATTAAAAGATGTCCATTATTTTCTTAGGTTACCTATAATAGGTACTATTATGATCTAAGGTGCTCTAAAGTCTAAGTCTAAGAGGTAGGCCTTACGTCTATGGGTAATAGGGTCAAGTAAGTAAGTGTACTTGTTTGATATATATATATATATATATATATATATATATATATATATATATATATATATATATATAGTTTTGGATATCCATAAGGTTGTGATATAGATTGTGACATTGTGTGTTCTTTGTTATAAGTTAGATGGGAAGGTTCCATTGTACACAATGGCCTTATGCTAGTTGATTTTATAGTAAGACACTTTGTATGACTTGGGATGAATTATTTGGGTGAAATTGGTATAAGATATCTATAGGATGTTGTCTAGAGGGTAGAAGATCATGGGCCCTATGATTTTTTTGAGCATATGGATATATGAGAGGTTCTCAGTGTATTGGCTAGATAGGTTGCCACATGCTATGGATGATAGGCTACCTTCGGGGACTAGGTGGTGACAAGAATATATAGTATGAGTTGTGATGCATACTCCACCATTGTAGACAATCACACATGATAAGATTTTATGGAATCCATATATAGATATTTTTGTGAGTTGGTAATCTTGGTTCATTATTATTATTGGCTTAGGTCATGTACACATTATTGGGCATTATACCTAGTGGGTATAACCACACCCTATTAATCATCTTATTAGATAGTTTGGCCACCACATGTAGAGAATCCTAAAGTATTGCTTAATTTTTGGGCATGAAATGATAGGGAGCCTATGGGTAAAGGTGGTGTAGGATCACTAGTGGAGTACCTATGATTTAGCCATAATGATAGAGACCATGGATAGGTCAAGATTAATGGAAGATGATATCTTGATCGAAGGATAAGGAGGGAGATATAGTAGATGTAGAGATGGTTGGTGCTAAGGGTGAGGGTGAGGATGTGGCTAATATTGATGCATAATAGGAATTATATGTTCTTCCATGAGCATGGAATAGGTAGAGATATCACCAAGTGGTGTAGGGCACACAAGAGGTAGCAAATACATAGGGAGACCCTAAAACATAGGCTATAGAGAGCTTGGCCATAGAGAGATATATTTAGAGAGGGTGTCAATAATCACATGTTATTACTCTAAGTTTTGTAAGTTCTCAAAGGCAAACTATATTTAACATGCTAAGATATTGTGCCAATGGGGGGATTGTGGTTTGTGACACTGGATTTTGTAATTAATGATTTATGTTTTGAGTATTGGATAGATCACCATATGTTTAGTTTTATAATTTCTTTGTGTTTATATATGCTTTATATATTTGGATATTTGTGTGTGTGTGTGTGATCTAACATATAATTAGTTTTTGTTTTATAGATACCACTAAGGGGGAGTTCAAATGGGGTGCAATAGTTCAAGATACACACTATGATATTTTGGATGGAGTGATATTGCATCATGATATTACTACTATGGAGGATCATGCTGTATCAGCTTACCTATAATATGCTAGTTGGTTTCACTTGGTTGAAGAGGTAGACTAAGATTTATAGGCATATGTGGATGGACTAAAGCTACCCCTTGAAATTAGAGATTGAGAGGCATGATCTAGGAAGGCATTGCAAATGAGTGGGATGCTCATATGGCCACTATTATATAACTTGGACATGTACATGACCAATTGGCCAATTTAAAAGTATATTTTGATGGTTTGATATCCCAAACTACCTCATTACATCATACTATTTATAGGGGTTAGTCACATGTGTCTATGGATAGTATGGTCTGGATACTAGATAGGCATGATAAATAACAACCATAGATATATTTGATATTGTATTTGTGTTTTGGGTTATGTTGTATCAAACTCTTGATATATGTGGATATGTAAATTATTTGGCTTATGATTTATACTTGTATCATGGATGTATGGATGCTTGTAATTGTTTTCCTTCTAACACGTGTTTTAGTGTTGTTTTATATCCTATGGGGAAAAATATGATGTATGATTTATTTTCTATCATTATGTGAGACACATGCATGGTTAAAAGGAAAACATAATATTTTGGAATAGTAGTTGAATAATAATAAAATGTAATACACATTAAATCATGATGGGAAATGTGTAAAACAAAAGATGAAAAATATAGAAAATGGTAAATATTTGTAACAGTGAATTAAAAACATACCCAATTCAAACAAGATAAATCATAATAAATCAAGATGGGAAGTATTAATTTTAATAAAAAATATAAAACATGTTAAGTCAAAACTAAATCATACCCAAACCAACTTAAAACAAGATAAATAATATTAAATCAAGTTGGGAAGTATGAAAAAATTATAATAAAATGGAGAGCAAGTTATATCAAATTTTTGAAAAGTAATTGCACAAAGTCAAAACAAGATAAATCATACTAAATCAACATTAGAAGTATGATTTTTTTTAATAAAATGGAAGATATGTGATATCAAAAATGTTTGAAAAATAATTACACCGAGCTAGAATAAGACAAATCATACTAAATCAAGTTGGGAAGAATGAAAACTATGTAATGAAAAGGAAATCAATGTGAAATCAAAAATGTTTAAAAATTAATCACACCAAGTAAAAATAAGGTAATCATAATAATTCAAGATGGGAATTATTATTTTTTTGTAAAACATGGAAAATGTCTGATATAAAAAGAAAACATAACAAATAAAATTTTATAGTTATTTGTGTGATGAATAGTATAGAAGTTTTTAGTAATATTTTTTGATGAATGTCAGGTCCTACCCATGGTATTACATTTAAAATCACAAAGAAAAAACCACTAAATTAGAATAAGAAATATTATTATTTAGGAAATAAGTATAAATTTGAGAGGAATTCTTGGTCCTAGAAAGGTCTTATACTACAACTCATAAATGGAATAACTCTAAGAGTATGGTCAATTTAAAAAGCATATTCATCAAGGAGGAATATTTGGATTGTTTTAGTGAATGAATGGAATGGAACAAGCATGGCATAGGAATTTTTAATGAAACCTTAGTATACTTGACGCATACTAACAATATAAGAATTCACTAATAGGTTAGTGACTCTAAAATGCAAAAGATATTTATTCACTATAGACAAAAAAACATTATGGGAAAATAATTAGAGTACTAATATCAAATAATGAAGGTTATATATAAAATAAAAGTAAAATGGACCTACCTTCCCATAATGTGTTCCCCATTCCTTAAGACCCATTATATAGCCAATAGTCTAATGTGAAGATTAGGTACTTGCATGAGAAAGTAGGTATAATTATAGATCATTTTGAATTATCCTATCCCAATCTATGGGCCTACCACAATCCAATGGACCTTGTCTCTATTATAAGGCCATCTATGGAGTTTGAGATTTGATTACAGATAAGATAAGTGCTATAAATCATGCCTTTTTTTATCATCTTGACTTTTTTATTTATATTATTTCCTTTTGATAATTTCCTCCTATTTTGAATGATTTGTATTTTAAATTTTTATGGACGTTGTGAATAAACAAACATGAATGACAAAGGTGACTCACATAGATAAGATTTGGTTTTTGGTTATAGGAAGAAAGATATCTAGAGGTATGATTGACTAAATAATTTGGATTTCCTATAAGATAGTATGTGATCTCAAATATCAATTATATGCTTAATATGAGGAGGGGAATAAAGGGTATAGATGGAGATCAAAATATAACTATGTATATAGTGATACAATGAGAATTATGCTTGTTAATTAGTCATATTGTAAACATGAGTCATTATGGGATGTGGGTTTAATAACCAAGTCATAATAATAATTATATTTGATTGAATTGAAGATAACAAGTAATCATAAATAGAGAAAGAGAAATACATATGAAAATAATTATAAGCCTTGCATATAAGTTGGTAAAGCTACATATAAAAATAATCCATGAGAGATCATAAAATAAGGATGTAGATAAATAAGACCCAATGAAAATTAAAATTGACATATTCAGTAAATAAATAATCATAAATCAAGGCTAATCATGTAATAATGTGATATAACACCATGATGTGTTCACAAATATTGATAAATCTCACTACAAATACCATCCATAACGTATGATACATCCTTATGTAGCCAAAATTTGACACTAATCAGAGTCTTATAAAGAGGGGAAGTTCATCTACACAAATTAATATTTCATCAAGAATCATGGAATAGATAATAATTTTGAGTGAGAGATGAGTGTCTACCATTTAATCAACATGAATATACATCTCTTCACATTGTTGATGAATGTTATCTTCTGATCTAGATAATGTAGCTTTTTATCCCATGGGTGGAGGATAATGATTGTTCATTTTAAATATTAATTGAATTAGTCAATTATGATGACAAAGGTAAGTTTTCATAAATTCCTAGAAATTAATTTGGGATAAATATGGGAAAGATATGCTATATGGTCCCATTTATCATAACCCATTAAAATATTAGTGGATAAATGTGCATAATGTTGTAATAAATCCATTTAAGGGGGGTTGGATGTATAAATAAATTTATGTTGATATGGAATATTTAGCTTATGTTTGGTTGGATTGGCTTGGTATATCATAGGTGATGTGGTTGTTTATTTTATTTGAATGGGATAAGGTTGATGTTAAGTTTTAGGGACATCTATTGGAAGTGTCTTAGTTAGAGAAGGAGTAGAACTTGTATCAATGGTATGATAAGTATGGTTGATTTACATTTTTGGAGGTGATACTTATGTTTTTATTGGTTCTACATTCCCCAATTATGTGATATGCGATGGGCAAGTGTCTTTAATAATGTGTAACATCATAGATTTTTTATGGTGATAGGTCAGGTATGGTTCAATATAATAAACTACTCTCCTCATATTATTCATGTTGACCAAATTCTCAATATTAATAGGATCTATGGTACTTTCGATGTTATGGTGGTAGGGGTAGTTTGGTTGGTGTTATCTTGATGATTATGAAGAAGATATTTATAGATAACTAGATGAACATTGTCTTGATTTAAGGCCTCATTTTTAGTTTTGGTTTTGATGATCCTTAAGCACTATTTTATAAGCTTGTTGAAATTTGTGTATAAGTGATTCATGGTCAAAGTTGGGTCCAAGGAGAAAGTCCATAGTAATATTTTGTAATTGGAGACAAGTTTCATGAGAATGACCTCAACTTTCATGTGTAATGTCTGATACCAATGTCAAGGACCTGTTACTCTCATCAAGACTAAATAGATGAATCAAATCATATATTAATCTAAAATACTTGCATTATAAACACCAATTCCTTTTGTGGAAGGAAAAATCTATATCACTGGCCACTTCAAGGGGGATACCTCCTTAAGAGCATGGCTATATTATAAATAACTTATTGGATGATCTACAATATCACATGTCCATTTAATAATAATATCTCTTACCTACCCATATTTTTATTCTAATGCATGAGGGAGTATTTGTATAATGCATTAATATAACATGTTACTATTTCTACTAGTTATTCCCTATCTAGGTACATTACAACATATAACAAAAAAAATATTGGGAACATACCAATATTTCATAGGATGTATAGGGTCAAGGTATCATGGTGAGGGTTGTGGAATATGCATTTGAATTTATGATAAGGAAATAGGTTTGTGCACATCCATGTTATGTTTTTATGGAAATAAGGAACTAGGATGAGTGTTGTTATTAGGTGCAAGTGAATGAGCATGATCCATTATAATGTTTGGAGTGATCACTTGGATGGTGTGTATGGAATCATAAGTATTTGTAACACCATCACTTATTATATGTCAATTTTTAAATTTTACAATCATGTGAATACCCATTGAGTGCTGAGAAGGTTCAAATTAATGTATAGATAAATCTTGGCATTTAGATTAGTCAACGACCTCTTCCAAATATTTTGGGGAAAAAATCCTAATGTGGTATTATAATTTATGATGAAGAGAATTAGAGAATAATTAAAAGAGGTTATCATCCACCATATTATGCTCAGATTTATTAGACAAATCTTTCCATTCTTTAAATAAATATTATGCCATTTCATATTCTATTTTTTTATATTTGATAAAATGGGCTAAATTATTTTCATTAAGATCATTAGTTTAGAATTATTGAACAAACGCATTAACCAATTCCTCTAAACTAGTGATGGAGTGGGTTTTAAGTTGATTATACCAATCAATAATATCTCCAAAGAGATTCTTAGCTAATATTTTGGTCATAATTAATGTGTTAAATTTGACCCAATCTTTGTATATTTTTGTAAAAGTTTTTTATTTTAACATAAGATCCGTAAATCCATTATAAGTGATAGTGGGAATTGTAACTCATATGTCAATGTTTGTAATTTGAGGTATAAGATGTTTATTTTGTATATTTTTAATAGTTTTATTAATAATAAGGGGTTGAGGTATAAGGTTTCCATGTTCTTCCCTAAGGGGAGGTGGGGGGAATTAGGATTTGGTGCTCCCCATTGAGTATGTTGATGTTGATTTTAGAGATGTAATAAATGGTTTTACATTTGCATATTTTAGTTGGAATTATTGGTTTCAAAAGTATCCATTTAGTTGTGAGTTTTTAATATAATTTGATTAGTTTGAGCATTATTTATACTAATAAAACTAGCTTTGGAAGCATTAATGTGTTGTGAGGTGTTAATAAAATAGGATGCACTAATAGCATGAGATGCATTAATATCATGAGAAGTGGTAGTGCCATGGAAAGAAGTATTAACATGAGAAGTACTAGATGCAGTAGATCCACTATGACTTAAATTAAATTGGGTATTAGTGTGGATGTTTTGGGTAGGCCCACTAATACACCAGTTATGTTAGTATAAATACATGGCATAGATGTAAAATAAGAAATGAAGGATGATGTCATAGTTTTATAAGGAGATATATTAGAGGGTAAAAGTGTGGATGAAATAATTAATTGAATTTCCCCAAATCCTATGAAAAATCTAGTTGAAGGTGAATGGAGATCTTCAAAAAGAGGTCCCATCATGATGTTATATATAACCAATGGATCCTTACGTATATGTTGATTATTTTTATTGATGAAAAGAATAATTTTAGCCATGTATAAAAGATAATTTTATCTTCCACTATTTTTATTATTAAGTAATTAAGTGATGAAAAATAGGGAGTAGTCATTTAGTTGGTAGTTCTAGTGGTGACATGATTGTTACTTTCATCGAGGTTAGTTACCAAAAAGGTTTGCTTAGTATGTTTGTTAGGATTTGTAAAATTCATCATGTTAGTTTAATTTTAATCTAATAAATTATCATACAAATATTCCATAATTAAATGAGGAATCTAGAAACTTATTAAAGAAGAGGACAAAATGGTTAATATACTAGGCTAAATGGGTCAACTATGCTCTATAAATAGGATAACTAGTAATAAATAGAGTCCAACATGTTGATTGTGTTCTATGATAAGTAAAAAACATGAAATATGTGGGAAATTGATTCAAATGGGTCAAATATGTTATGCAATAAAACAAATAAAGTATCATGTAAGAGACTAAGTCAACTCTATTGTATAGGTAGGAAAAATTTGGAATGTTAAAAATTTGGAGACAATAGAATCTTTTTACAAAAATTAGATAAATACACATAAAACTAAGTTGATTAATTTGATGTAATTTCAAAACACAACATAAAACTTATATTAATTCTATCTACTAAAAGTTTTATAATACAAAATACAATTGGCAAACAACAAGCAACAATACTAAAACATAAATGTTAATCTAAAGAGTGGACATTCCTATATGTTTTAAAATTGTGTTTTAAAATGTGATAGGAAGTTTTTCTATGCAAAGGAAATAAAAAAGGTAAGCTAAAGCTAGTTTATGGTATGTTAAGATTGAAAGGGATCTATATTGGTGATGGTATTAGCTTGGTATTTAGGCCTACCACCTCACTTGACAATCCTGTAGTGATAAAGGTGGCAAGTTCTTTACCAATATATACTAACAACCATGTATTTATACTTGGCCATAAAATTGAGTCAGATTCCCCCTTGGTGGTGAAATCTAAGTAGGTAGACCTAGGTAGAATTATTTGAATGCTTATTTTATATTTTGTGATTTGGTAGTGTGGGGAGAAAGAAAATGACTAATCTAGTAAATTATACTTCTTAGTCATGTTATGTGTACTAATTTTAGAAATCAAGTATATAAATGAAAGGTGAATTAATTACTACTAATGTGAGTTGAATTCCTTTGCATGAAAAATACATAATACTAGGTCAATTGGATTGACCTAGTATGCAACAATATAGAATAGAGTCAATCTATTTGTCTCTATCTATTGCAAGATAGTCCATAGAAATGCAATTGAATAAGTTGACTAAGCCTTTTGGGTAAGAATTAGTTATAAAACTAATTCAATCTAGTCAAATTAGTTTACAATAAGGTGATAGCATTTAGTGAACTAAAAATTGGGAAAACAAAATTGAAGTTTGACTAAAGTCGAGAAAAATGAAATAAATAGGAAGGTAAAAATGAACATAAAGTTCTTTTTTATCAATTTACATTTTGATTGATTTTAACAATGCACTAAATTGTTGTTTTTAAGTTATGTTGTCTTGATGAGGGATTAAACTTACAAAATATAATGTCAAAGCAAAATTGAACTAGTCAACTTAGTTTTCATAAACTAAATATTTAAAGATAACTAAGACAACTATGTCGATAGAATCAATCTATTATTCCAAAGATAACTTATTAGGAATTTTGAAAAATAGGATGAAAAAAAAATGATAGGATATATGTAACGTGCTAAGAGGAAAAATTTAATCATAAAGAGTCGAACAAGATTTATAGGTTTGTTTTAGTTGAAAAACATGTAATTTAACTCCCCAAATATGTTGATTAGATTTATCTAATCATCTTTAAAAGAGAAAGAACTACATATAGAAGTATGCTACATCAATTAGATTAAATAAGTCTTGATACATCTATATAAATTGTTACATTGAGTATAGAGACTCCATCTAGTAGTATATAAATTAATATTAGAAATCTACAAGGGTTAGTTCATGTCAAGTTCACTAGGATGTATGAAAATGAAAGTGAAGTTGATCTAAAAATCAATCATATCTCATAGAAGATAAATAAGTTGACTATATTACTATTAATACATTGATAATCAGGTTCATGACCAATATGAATATGATAAACCTACCTAAGGGATATATTATCATATAATATGGCTAGAAAGGATTCCAACTCCTCTATTCAAGAAACATCACATAATAACCCTAGCTAGGTCTTGATAATTCAATACAATAACAAAGTAAAGTGAATATAATATAGTGCTCACTAAATCTTATGTTATAAATAGGGGATAAACATAAAAAATAATCATGGGAAGGATAATTATAATCAATTCAATCTAAAGGTTATACTAAACATGTAGAGACAATACATTCATTATCCATTATATATGCAAATCTATCTACTATCACTATAAAAGTAAGATTTAGGAATACTTACCTTGAAGATAAAACCCATCGATACTTAACCTATTCCTTGGCCAATGGTTATTTTAAATAGGTTTTTTTGGTTCATATGGATCAAAATGATAGGTTAAATTTAGTCTATAAGACTTCTCCTATGCATTCAATACACCTCCACATAAAAAGATTATTATCCAAGAAGTATGAAACCTTAATAAATTGATCCTCAAGTAGAATGGTGGATAATCAAATAAATAAGTGTAAATGAGTTATTATATTTATTGTAAATGGGGTGAAATATGTTTGTATTAAACCTACTTTGACCCTAAACCATTCAGAAATTTTAACCACGCAGTCAGCCCAATCGATCTAGTTAGTTAGGAAATAGATAAGTTAGGTCCCAGACTAAGTTGATAGGGGTGACTTAGTCTTGTAATGTGATTAATTAAAAAACTAAGTTAATATAATTGATTGAATTTATTAGGTGTTAAAAAATGAGTTTTTAGCTTAGGTAGGTGTTATTTGAGGTGGTGAATTATTTGGACAAGCATGCAAGGGATGTATAAAAGCTTAGGGAAACATGCAAGAGGGGTTTGTATTCATTTTAGATGGATTTATAGGTAAAATCAATCTTTAAAATCATAAAATTCTTAGCTACCCCTTTCCCACTATATCCTTTAAGGTATTCACTTAGAGAGGTTGAGACTCGATGGGTTCCTACAAGAGAGAAACATCCATAATTGATAAAGTTTAAAAATATCATGTGTATACAAATTACCTTTGTGAAATGGTTTATAATTAGAATAAATATTTGTTTAATCAAAATAATGGAATAAGTAATCCTTGGATATAAATATATTTTCTTAGAGATTGATTTTTAAGT
>JARHVA010007314.1:207500-342500 GCA_037957365.1 Torreya grandis | reverse complement strand
TCAAACTTTATCAATTATTGATGTTTTTTTAATTTAAAGAACCTATTGAGTCTCAATCCCTCTGATTACACACCTTAAAGGGTTAACTAGGAAAGGGGTGGGTAGGATATTGGTGCTTCATAATATTATTATCCCCTATACTAGCTATTAACCAAATTTGACTTTTAGGTCAAATTGGGACACCCCTAGGTAAAAAAATTGGTTTTTAAGTATTTTAGGGGGTCTAAAATTATGACACAAGGTGTTGTATAGGCTAATTGATGTCATTCAATGATATACTAGCCTTGGTCCTTAGTCTTTTTAGTCCTTATATCATTTTTGGATCATTTTGAGGTAAAAAAGGTACATTTAATGAATTTTATATATTTATTGTGAAGTATGAAGGTTCCAAAATGTGATTTAATTTCCCATGTGTCCTTATAGGTCTTAATTAACTAACATAACTAAAAAAGTGACATGTACATTAGAAGAAAATGTAGTTTTCTTGAGAAAGAAGAAGAAAATGACATTTGTACAATTCATTGGGAAGTGTGCCACATAGGAAAGGATCAAGGTATGTCTCTTCAACTTCCCAAGGCTCAATCCCACATTAATTTTTCTTTGGAAGCACCATTTTTGGCCCAAAACTATTATGCTCCATCTTTGCTTTCCTAGACATGCAAAATTGACCTTAGGATTTTTTTATTAGTATGGATAGTAGAGAAGGTTTCAAGTCAAATTATTTTGTTAGATTTTATTATAATTATATACCTTAATTTATATATAATAATTTTCAATAATGGTGTCTTGTGATTCATGAACCATCCTCATGAAGTTGATTATACTGTTTTGCTTGCAAATCTATGTACCCTATGGGTTTTGCTCAATTCTAGTAAAATCCATATGAAACAATTTATGAGGTTGATTTCATATGATTTTACATACCTTATCTAATTTTACCAATGACTTTTTTCAATTTTGGAGGTTATTTTAAGATAAAATAACCTCAAGTTGTATATTGGTCCCATTTTTTGTTATTGGCAGGTTTTTATTACTTGTAACATCTTTATTCTTTGGTAATGGTTTAAGAAGGTAGGGATAGGTAAATTACCATGTTATATAAGTATTATAAATGACCTAAGATTTATTTTTTATCCTCCAAACTAAATTATTCCTTTAAGTTGCAATCTCAATCACACATATTCATAGTCTGCCTACTACAACTCAATGTGCACCTACAAGTGCTTTCATGGAGGTTTTCTAATGTTGAAACAAAATCTAAAGCTTGTATCAATCCTTTAATATCATAATTATCAATTTATATATTTTTAATATCATTAATTTTTTCATAATGTCAAGGTCACAATACCACTACTCACACATTTCACATGCTACCTACATACAGTTCACCATGCACCTACAACCTTCATTAATTATGGCATGCTATAACAAAACCATTGGTAGTGGTTTCAATCTCTTGGAGGTGTGAAATAATTAATTTTAGGTAATTCAAGTGGATATAAAATAAAAAATAGGTATACATCATGAATATTATCCACTTTCCCCTTTTACTACAAGTATATGTTGATGACCACCTACAAGTGGTACCGTAAGAACCTGAGGTGTTAATGGAAATTGAAACTATTCAAAGCTTTCATTTAAGCCTTAGTGTGTTGATAAAGTCATGAAAAACATGATGAGGGGATAAATTTTTATTTTTAGATAATAATAACCTTTAAATAATATTGATTGAGTTTTCAGGCCCATAGTCCCTAAAAATGCAAAATAGAGGTTCTAGCCATTCTATGAATATATTATTAAGGTGTTGTAAATAGTTTTGAAACTTATAAATGACCTTTCCATGTTTATGCCACATAGATAAAGAGAATTTAAAATTTTTATGGGAAAATAATGAGTTTATAATGGTTGTTGAGGGTCCTGAAGATGACCTCAAAAATATTGAATATAGGAAGTGTCATCTACAGTTGTGAGCTACAATGAAACCTTGTTCACTCTAAGGTTACAACTGAGGCATTTCCACCATGGAAAAATGTCTATAAATTATTTTATGGAGTAATTTTAACCTAATATATGATAAAATAGACTCATGGGTTTTGTCTATGACCCCTACATTAATCTAAAGGCTTCCTTTTCCTTACAAATGTAGCCCTTCAAGCTAGTTGTAGGTTGTTATGGAGATTGAACTAGACACATTAAACATATACAAAAAATTAGTCATGAATATCTAAATTTAGGGGTTATTTTAAGTCTTATAATTTTTTAAATGTATGTGTGGTATAGGTCTCATGTATTTAGTCTATCTATGGATTCCCCTACAGTCACCTATAGGTGAGTGTAGTAAAATAGTTAATGAGGACAATGGCAAAGGTTTGATACCTTTGAAGATAGGTTGTAGGAATATGGAGTGAACTATAAGAAAAATGCAATGATAACTCCAAAATATCCTAAATGTTTTTCTAAGCAAAGCATGCCACATATTTCAAGATGAAACAATACATATGGGTTCCTTTCTAAGCCAAACACAGTTAGGTAAGATAATACAGGTTTGTAAATTCAAGAGTATGGAGGGTTACAAATGCATAGAAATATTATAGGTGTTCCAAAAAGATTAAAATTAAACTTGGATGGGAATATTATATTTTGGATTTTATTTTGGATCCAAATCATGCATAATAACCTATAGGAACACTCCAGAAAGCAAGAACACATTCATAAGTAGTACTCAACCTTGACTGGGAAAGGTATGGGAAGGGGTTTTTTAGAGTTTTAAGTTCTTTTAATACTTTAGATACATTAATTATGGTAAATATAACCTCAAAAAACTATCACAAGTCGATATTAAACATAGGAAATAACTCTAAGCAAGCAAAATATAGTATACTTTCCAAACTATGCATAGTCTACCTATGAAGAGTTCAGTCTTGGAATTTGGGTAAGTTAAGAGGTCCTTTAACCTAAAAAAGAGATAAAAAGTTATAAAAATCACATATATAACTTTTATAAGCTCATAAATTATCTAATTTTTTCTAGGGAAATAGGGCAGTGCCCTCTATTTTGTCTCAGACAGAGGATACTCCCCTCATGTGTAAACTGACAAGTTCTAGAAGAAAGTAAGTGATAAGGTGAAATAGAAACTAATGAAACAATTTAATAATTTTTTTAAAGTTAAAATATATCCAATAAAACATGTGATACCAATCATAGAGGAAGGAAACTAAACATATAGGTCTATAATGCTAAGGTTGTAATCAAACTTAATAAGCTCATTTTAAAGCCTAGAGACCAAATCAAAGATCTAGCTCTAGGTTAATTTTATAATGGATTGGGAAATGTATTTGGGATGGTATTATACATTTTAAATATATTAGTATTAATTTGAAGCATCAATAAGGTCACTTGTAGCTCTAGGATGTAGTCAGACCTACTAGGCATGTTTAGGCCTAAAAGACCAAATGTGAAACCAACATCAATTATAGCTCTAGGAGTGGATTAAAATGGGAAAATACATGTTTTAAATGTCATTTAATAAATTTTAAAGTTTTTTTGATGTATGGGAAGAAAAAAATAATCCATTTTTGGTATAAAATCCAACCCAAACCTACAAAGAAGTTGAAAAAGATAATTTGTCATGTTTTAATGCTCATATCTTTCATAAAGCATTGCATGGATGTAAAATAAGTTAGGGGAGGTTATTATGGGTATTTAAGGCCATTATTGTGGAATTTATTTTCATGTTGGATGTCTAGTTTTTATGAGTGAACCTTAAGAGGTCAAACATGTCTAAAACCCTTCAAAACACTTACAATTGACCAATTTGTGAAAATGGAGTTAGAAAGATAATATATTGGTATATTTTGATTATTAAAGTGATTTTAAATTCTATAATATTCACTCAATATTCATATGATGATTTTTGGTTGTACGGACTTGTTTGGACATGGTAGAAATAGGGTATTTTTGACCATTTTTTATGTTGTGTAGGAGAGGATTTTGAAGGTGAAATAAATTTTTAGGGTAATTATTATACTTTTTATACTTAAATATTTTAATTTAATTTATATAAAAAAATCCTAAGAATCCAAACTAGGTTCTTCATCTCAACCACTCAAAATAGGCCTAGTGGACAAGCTAGTGAAAAGTGTGAAAAATCTAAGGGAAACTGATTTTAAGGTATCCATAATGATTTTAAGGCCATGAAAGGTCTTAAAAATTATAATAAATTACATCCAATGTATTTACATTGTAAATTTAATCCAAATTTGAGGCCAAGTGTGTAGGGTGCATGGATGAAGAGTTTTCTGGACTATAGATGATTATAGATCCTTTCTAGATGATTCTAAAGGACCAATCCTAAAAAAAATCATAGAGAGGCATTAATAAAAACATTAAAATTAATTCCAATAATTATAACTATTTATAATTATTTATTATGTGTTAAAACATGGCTAATTATGAAGGTAGGTTTTTTGAGCTAAAATGAGGAGTTTCTTGCCACTTTTCATGAGTTTTATGACTTATATTGACCCTTGGGATTAATGACCTTGCATGGTTCATCCCATATCATCTTATAATAAACAATTAAGTCCTTTTATCATCTTTAAAATTTTCCTTATGACCCTTGGACTTCTCTCTTCTTCTCTCTCTCTCTCTCTCTCTCTCTCTCAAGTTCTATAAAAATGAGGCATTTTGGCCATTGTACTTTATGCTCCACCTAAGTATGGTGAATCCCTCTCAAATGCATACCATTTTATAAAAAAAAATACTTATTTTTACCTATTTCATGACTTTTTATATTTTTTTCAATTGGATGATGAATCTTTCTTAGTAAAAACTAAGGATTCCTTAGCATGTTGTTTCATTCTTTCACCTATTTGCAGCCTCTTCTTGTAGGGCATGTGAAGTGTTCTAGGAGATGTCAAAGATTGAGTGAGTTATCATATTAACTAGTTCCATTAAATTCCCCTTGAATAATCATCCTAACTTTGTACATTCATCCATAACCTCAAAATGTAACATTCATGTGAGAAGATGAAGATTGGATAATTGTATGTTCAGTTTGTCTCTTAATTTCAAGTGTAACATGCTACTAGTTGGAAGTCATTATCTACTCTGGTGTATCACCTCCCTTAGGTTAGTTTGGTTTCATTTATATCTCCCCATTTTCACCTACCAAATTTAAGTGTAGTTGTGATTCAAAGAGGTACATCAAGGGAGTTATCCCTATCTAGATATTCACCTCATGCTTAGGCTACCCACAAGCCTAGAGGTGTTTCCATTGTGCCACTTGGATGAGGAGAGAGTTGAAATATCCTCAAATAATGAAAATATAATTTAAAATATTTTTTTTCATGTCCAATATGACTCTTGGACCAAGGATATGAGAGATTTTTGGTGTTGCCTTTCAATAATTAGCCTTTAAAGGAATCTATCAAAGCATCAATGGTGACTCCAAAGATACATCAACTAGTCATGTAGCCTAGGTTTCCTTTTTATGATTTATTGTAACATTTTTCTTTTTTTTATTGCTTTAAATTAATTTTCATGGAAAATTTTGGTGTTGAGTACTATTCTTTGCAAGTTGGTGAGACATTACAAGCTTGTGTCATTCCCTATCAAGAAGAAAAAGTTGTTAATTAACATATCCATAAAGTGTACCAGCCCTAATATGGTTATTTTCAGCCAAAATATGATCATATTCGACCTTATTATGAGTTTTATTAGTCTTATATCCAACCTCTTCAAAATCTTTCTTCTCCTAGTCAACCTAGCCACTTCCTAACTCCATCCATTTCCACCTTCAAGAAGACTCTTTTGGGAAATGAGAGGTACATTTTGGATCTTGATACTCTAATAGGATGTGGTCAAGAGGTTCCTATGAATATTATTCATAAGGTTATATGTTCACTATAGTTTGTCAAAAGAGAGTGGGTAGCTATTAAGAGAGCGAATTGGCAAAGGATCACAAGTGAGATGCTTGATGTGAGTGGCCTAGTTTCTTCCTTAGAGGATATGCTATGATTTCATGAGAGGAATATTTACCAAGTATATCAACATTCATATCCACTTACCAAAAATTCCTATTAGACATATTTGACCCCTACTCATGAGCCTAATCAAAATTACCAAAACCATCTTTTTCCAAATCAAGTGGAAGAGAGAGTTAGAAAGACTAGCCTTGTGTTTGAAGCAAACCTTGATAGACAAATTGAGTTGGCCAATAATAAAATACAATATTCCATCTTATTATAAAACTAATTTAATTTAAATCCCTCATTTCATTCTCATATTACATCCCCACCTCATCATGAAAAGACTTCTAATCCCAACATCCCAAGTTGGAGTAAGATAGTAGAGTCACAAGGAAAGAAAGAAGAGAAGAGTCTTGATAAGGATTGTGAAGTTGAGAAGGAGCTTTATCCTATACAAACCCCTCCCATCATTCCTCAAGAAAATAATTATAATCCCAAAATTCTAAGTGGAGTAAGATAGTGGAATCATGGAGAAAGAAAGAAGATAGAAGCATTGTCAAGAAGTGTGAAGTGGAGATTGGGGTTGACCCTTTGTAAGTCCCTCCCACCATTCCTCAAGAAGATTTTTGTGTTCAATATCATCCCTCATGTATTACGCATACTCATGATGATTCCTATGAGCTTCAAGAAATACTTTTCCAAGAGAACCTATCCAATCAAATTAGATATTTATAAACACAGATGCGATTATTGAGTCAAGGTGTGATGGAAGGTTTAGACCCAAAAGAAGATCCTATGCCTAAATACACCCCATCCACCCTTAATCAAGATATTAATAAAGATAAATCATATGTTATTGAAGTGAATTTTAGATGGAAGTAATGATATAAAGTGGTTTTAGCCTAATTTCTATCTCCCCTTCCTCAAGAGATTCCAAAATAATAATACTCCCCTATATTTTATTATCAATTTGATTTTGAGTTCTATGTGCCACCTCGACCAAATAGTTCATCTTGTCATCACCATATCACACTTTAATTTAATGTACCTATGGTATGGGAACATAAAGAGTATCAATTGGTTGATAAAAAAACATAACTCTTTCTTGAAGAAATCCTACCTCCTTGGTAACCTCATTGAACTAAGTCACATAACTTCAAGATGCCTAGTCTTAAAACCACAAAGAAGGAAATAGAAGATCTTGCAGCCCTTGAGAACCAAAGTCTTGTTGTGGAAGTTTAAATGAAACATGAGAGTCCTGATGAGGTCCCAAATGATGAATAATAGGTGGTATCTTGTGTTAAAAAAATTTATTGGGTTGATGAGGAAGAAGGTCCTCTTTTTGACAAAGAAGAAGAAATGGTCATTGATTCTTCCATCACTTTGTAAGATACCATGGATGGACAAGGACAAGTTCACAATAAACCTTTAAATTATTTGTTTGAAATCATTGGTGCAAGCTATACTTCTCTTCAAAGAAGTTATTATCTAGTATATAATGAAGAAGGTAGCTTTGGTACTCAAGTAAGTATGCAAAGGAAAAGTAATCTTTCAAATCTATCCTTTAAAGAAATATTATGTTTGATGATGACATGTTTGAAGTCATCAATATGGGATATAATCCTCTCAACTAGTTGGGAGAAACACATCAGATCTTGAAGGATGGAATAAGCTCTTATTGGACTCAATGTTCTAAAGAACACGAAACTACTCCTCTTGAAGTCATGCCTACTAAAGAGATACATATTGATCATGAAATGAAGAATGGGTAGTAGTATGAGGGTTTTTGAACAATTTAAAGAGTAATATATCTATATTTTTACCTATTTGAAGATGATCTACTTAAGAGAAAGTCAAGTGAAATGCCAAGGAATAAGTCTAACCTACAAAGCATTTTAAAGAGAAGCATGCTTGGCACTATGATTCTTCTCATGAAGAAAGATATTCAAGAAAATTTCCCTTTGATCCTAGAAAGGAGGTATGCTTAGTTCATAATTATGAATAATATTTTTTTTTTAGATTCCCCTAAGTGCCTTGAGTACATGCGTATGTGTCTTGTCAGTTTGTTATCTTATTTTGTGTGTGTCCTTATTTTATGTGGTTGAGGTAATCAGGTGGTCTTGTCTTGATCAAATCTTGTGGTTAAATGTTTTCTTATTTGTATCAAACTTTAGATGACTCCCTTATCCCAATGGACTGATAAGGCTACTAGTCTAGTTAGTGTAGCATGCATACTACTCCTATGAGTCATCAATTTGTTAACCAAATTTGAATTTTAGGTTCAATTAGAGAAAAAATAAGTAAAAAATTGGTATTTAGGTATTTTAGGGGGTGAAAAATTATTTCAGAAGGTTTTTTATATGCTAATTAATGTCATTCAATGTTATACTAGCCTTGGACCTTAGTCTTTTTAGTCCTTGTATCATTTTTATGTCATTTTGATGTAAAAAAGGGTGCCTTTTTGACTTGTATAGATTTATTGGGAGGTGTGAAGGTTAAAAAATGTTATTTCATATCCTATGTGTCCTTATATGTCTTAATTAACTAACATAACTATAAAGTGATAGGTTCATTAGAATAAAAGGCAATTTTCTTGAGAAAAAAGAAGAAAATGGCACTTTGCATGGATCATTGGGAAGTGTGCCACATGTGAAAGGATCATTTTATGTATCTTAAAATGACCAAATCTCATTACCATGTTCTTTTATTTTTAAGTGGAATTTTTGGCCCAAAACCATTCTACTCCATCTTTTCTTTCCTAGACATATAGAAGTGACCTTTAGGTTTTTGCTCAGTATGGACAACTGAAATGGTTTCAAGTCAAATGATTATGGGAGGTTATACTAAACTCATATAAATTAATTTATATGTAATAATTTATAATAATAGTTTATTTTTCTTCACGAATTATCCTCATAAAGTTGACTATAATTTTCTACTTACAAATTTGTGTACCCTATGGGGTTTGCTCAATTCTGGTCAGATCCATATCAACCAATTGCTAAGGTTGATTAAATATGATGTAATAACCATTAAATAATTTTACCCATTATGTTTTTCATGTTTGGAGCTTATTTTAAGAGCCAATAAATTTAAGTTGAATACTTGTGCCATTCTATGTTGTTGGTAGGTTTCTACTACTTACAACATCTTCATGCTTTGGTAATGATCTTAGAAGGTAGGGATAGGTTAATTACCATGTTTTGGAAGTATTATAAATCCAATAAACTTTAATATTTATCCTCAAAAGTTAAATTCTCCTTGAATTTACAATTTCAACCACACATATTCACAATCTACTTGCTACAGCTCAATGTGCACCTACAGGTGCTTTCATGGAGGTTTTCCAATGTTGAAACAAAATGTAAAGCTTGTCTCAAGCCTTTTATATAATATTATAACATAAGATATTTTGAATATCATGAATTTTTTCATAAGTTCAAGGTCACAATACCACTGCTCACACATTTCACATACTACCTACATACAGTTCACCATGCACCTACAACCTTCATTGATGATGTCATGATATAACAGAAGTGTTGGTAGTGGTTTCAAACTATTATATGTGTGAAATAATGAATTTTAGGTTATTTAAGTGGATATATAAATCAAAAAATTTCTAAATAATGCATATTGTCTTCTTTTCCCCTTTAATGCCTGTATATGTTGATGACCACCTACAAGTGGTATCATAAGAGCCTGAGGTGTTAATGGAAATTGAAACTAGTTAAAGATTTATTTTAAGACTTGTTGTGTTTATAAAGTCATGAAAAAATATTTGAGAGTATAAATTGTTATTTTGAGATAGTAATCACCTTTAAATAATGTGGATTGATTTTTCAATCCCATAGTCCTTGAAAATGCAAAATAGAGGTTATGGTCATTCTATGAATATCTTATTAAGGTGTTGTAAATAGTTTTGAAACTTCTAAATACCCTTTACCTATTATTCCCACATATATAAAGAGCCTTGAAAAATTTTATGGTTAAAAAATAATTTGAGAATGTTTGTTTAGGGTATTAAATATGATCCCAAAAACATTAAATATAGGTAGTGTCATCTACAATTATGAGTTACAATGAAACCTTATTCACCCTAAGGATACAACTCAGGCCTTGACACCATAGAGGATTGTCTCTAAATAATTGTATCAAGTAATTTTAACCTAAGATATGATAAAATGGACTCATGGTTTATGTCTAGAAACCCTACATTCATCTACAATTTTCCTTTTCCTCACAAATATAGGCCTACAGGCTGGTTGTAAGTTATTATGGAGCTTGAACTAGATGCCTTGAGAAGAGAGATACATTTAATAATTAGTATCTCAATTGATGTTTTTTTTTAAGTCTTCCAAAGGTTTCAAAGTATTTTTGGTACAGTCCTCATGTATTTAGGCTATCTATGGAGTCCCCTATAGTCACTTGTAGGTGACTATAGTAAAATAGTTAACTAAGATAGTAAGAAAAAAAATTGATACCTTTTAAGTTAGGTTGAAGGAATATGGATTTAACATGTAATAAAAATTTAATGATAAATCCAAAATATCTGAAATGGTTTTATAAATTAATAATGACACATAGTTAAAGATGAAACAATACCTATAGGTTTGTTTCTAAGCCAAACATAGTTAGTCAAGATAACACCGGCTTGTAAATTTAAGATTATGGAGGGTTACAAATGCATAGAAAGATCTTAGGTGTTAAAAAAAACTTAAAATTAACCTTGGAGAGTTATAGGAGATTGTGAAAAAAAATTTGGATCCAAATCATGCATAATAACCTACAAGAACACTCCAAGAAGCAAGAACATAATCAGAAGTAGTACCCAGCCTTGATTGGGAAAGGTATGGGAAGGGGTTTGTGAGAGTTTTAAATTATTTTAATACATTAAATACATTAATTATGGTTAATATAACCTCACAAAACTATCATAAGTGGATATTAAATATAATAAATAATTCTAAACAAGTAAAATATAGTATACTTTCCAAATTATGTATAATCTACCTATGAAGAGTTCAGTCTTGGAATTTGGGTAAGTTGAGAGGTTTGTTGACTTGACCAGAAGCTCAAGATTTTTAAAAATAGCATATATAACTTGGATAAGATCATAAATTATCCATTTTTTGGGGGGGAAATAGGGGAGTGCCCTCTATTGTGTGTCACATAGAGGGCACTCCCCTAATGTGCAAAATAACAAGTTCTGGAGGTAAGTGATAAGGTGAAAGAAAAAATAAGGAGACAATTTAATAATGGTTTTAAATTTGAATTAAATCATATCCAACATGGGATACCAAACATAGAGTAAGGAAACTAAATAGAGAGGTCTATAATTCTAATGTTGTAGTCAAATCTAGTAAGCTCATTTTAAGGCCTAGAGACCAAATGAGAGACCAATGCCACTTATAGATCTAGGTGAACTTTAAAATGGATTGTAATATGTATTTTTTATGGAATTATACATTTTAAATATTTTTTTATGCAAATAAAACATCAGGAAAATCACTTGTAGCTCTAGGATGGTATCAGTCCTACTAGGCACATTTAAGCCTAAAGGACCAAATGTGAAACCAATATCACTTACATCTCTAATATTTGATTAAAATGGGATAATAAATGTTTTATATGTAATTTAAGACATTTTAAATATATTTGGATCTAGGGGAAGCACAAAATATGTCATTTATGGTCTAAAAGCCAACCCAAACCTATAAAAAAGGTTGCTAGAGCATGATAGGTCAACTTTTAATGCTCACATATTTCATGAAAAATTTCACATATGAAAAAGGAGTTATGAAAGTTTATTAGGAGTATTTAAGGCCATTTTTTTGTAATTTTTTTCAATTTAGATGTTTAGTTTTTATGAACAAACCTTAAGAGTTCAAACAAGTCTAAAACCCTTGCAAGTGACCAGTTTGTGAAAATGGAGTTATAAATATAATATTGTAGAATATTTCAATAATTAAAGTGATTGTAAATTTAATAATATTAAATCAAGCACCATCCCCTAATTTTTGGTTATATGGAATTGTACGAACATGGCATAAATAGGGTTTTTTTTACCATTTTTTGTGTTTCACAACCTACAAGAGGATTTTGAAGGTTAAATAAAGTTTGAGGATAATTTTTATACTTATTATAACTCCATATGGTAATTTAATTTTGATAATAAACTCCTGAGTTTCCAACCTAGGTGTTTCATCTTAGCTAGTCAAAACTCGCCTAATGGACAAGCTAGTGAGAATTGTGAAAACTCTAAGGGAAAGTGATTTTAAAGTGTCCTTGATGATTATAGGGATATTTAGGGTATTTAAAATTTTAATAAAATCAATCCCATGTATTTTAATTTTAAATCAAAGCAAAATTTGAGGCCAAGTGTGCAAGGTACATAGAGGAAAGTTTTCTAGACTACATATGATGATAACTCCTTTCTAGATGATTCTAGAGGAATAGGCATGAAAATAATTCATGGAGAGGAATGAATAAAACCATTTAAATTTATTAAAATAATTTTAAATATTCATAATCAATTATTAGGTATTCAGATAGGGATAATCGTGAACGTAGTTTTTTGAAGCTAGAATGAGGAATTTGTTGCCATTTTTAATGTGTTTTAAGACTTGTATTGACATTTGGGATTCCTAGACTTACATGGTTCATAAAATATATTATTATCATGAAAAAATAACTCATTTTATAATATTTATAAGTCTCCTTATGACCTTTTGTCTTATTTATTCTTCACTCTCTCTCATGTTCTACAAAAACTAGGTATTTTGGCCATTGTACTTTATGCTCTACCTGAGTATGGTGAAGCCATACTCAAATTAATACCATTTGATAAAAAATAATACTAATTTTTACCTTATTCATGACTTAAAATAGTGTGTTAAACTGGATGATGAATCTTTCTTAGTGAAAACTATGGATTCCTTAGCATGTTTCTTTCTTTCACCTATTTATAGCCTCTTCTTGTAGGGCATGTGAAGTGTTCTAGTAGATGTATAGGCTTGAGTGAGTTATCGTATTCACTAGTTCCATTCAAGTCCCCTTCTCTATTCCTCATAACTTTTCACATTCATCCACAACCTCACAATGTAACATTGATGTGAGTAGATGAAGATTGGAGAAGTGTATGTTTAATTTATCTCTTGATTTCATGTGTAACATGATGGTGGTTGGAAGTCATCATCAATTTTAGTGTATTACCTCCCTTAGGTTAGTTTTATTTCATTTATCTATCTAATTTTTCACCCCCTAAAGTTAAGTATAGTTGTGATTCAAAGTGGTACATCAAGGGAGCTAGCATTATCTAGAGATTCACCTCATCCTTAGGCTACCCAAAAGCTTAGAGGTGTTTCCATTGTGCCACTTAGATGAGGATATAATTTCCATCTCCATAAAGGGTGAAAATCTAAGTGACAACACTACCACTTTATATTTACACAACCTTCTCCTATGTACTTCCCTAATCCTTGCATCCTCTCTCTCACACTCCTATAAGAATTTCAATGCCTTTCTTAGCCCTTTCTTAAGCCTAAAACGCTTTTAGATAGTTTAAATTACATTATAAACCTAGGCCAACCCTGTATTCAAATTTTTAAAATCATGTTATAGGTCTAGGTCAACTCTAATCAACCTAGATTAGGATCTAACTTATTTTTATCAATTAATGATATAGATTTTATTGGGTCAAACCTATTAGATAAACATTTAGAAAGGTTTAGGGTTCAATTCATATATATTTATGCATTCATTTCACCATTTATTAGAAAGAGAAAAAGAAGAAAAATATATTGTGGATCTACTTATCCACCATTTTACTTGAGGATCATAGCTTAGGTTTTCAATAATTTCTTTGGAGATATGGGTCTTATCTTATGGAGAAGTCTTTTAAATGCACATAGAATTTATGCAACATAGAGTTTACTTATCCTTGTTGTCCTTATATACCACAATAACCTCTTGAAAAATCACTTGGCCAAGGGAGAGATTGAGCTTTAGTGGTTTCATCTTCAAAGGTAATTATTTCTAACTTTGTTTCTCATTTGTAAGAGTAGATAGATTAGAATTTATACTTCTCTCCCATGCATTATGATTTCCTATACATTAACATGATTATAAATATTTTGTGTATGTTTACTTATTATTTTTATTACCCCCACTTTATTCTAGAAGTTTTGGTGAGATCTAGATTAGATTTTTCTTTACTTATCATTTACTTTATGAATATGAAAACATAAGACCTAGTTAAGGTTATTGTATAGTGTTGATTGACTAGAGGATTTAGAACCCTCTATAGTGATGTTATTATGGTAAGATATTTATTGGTTAGATCTATAAAATTCATCTTGGTAATGACCCTAAATATCTAATGTACCAAAAATTGTAAGTGTAAGTAGGATTTATCTTCTCTGAGATAGGATTGATTAATAGATCAATTGCATTTTCCTTTATATACATTTTGGTGAACTCGATGTGAATAAAAACCTTATAGGTTCTATTTCACACTTTAATTTTTTTCATCATATTATATATTTATATTCTTTTAGTAATTTATCAAACCTATCAGTATAGTTATAATAGTTTATGCACAAGTTTAACACATAGTCACCCCAAAATGACATTGTTCTATCTATGCAGGTCTTCTCCAAATATAAATGAATGGATCGATCATCTTGACACAATTTTATTATTCATTTACATATTTGTGAAAATAGTATAACTAGTCAAATTTATTCATAATCCTCATTTTTAGCATACTAGTCTACAAACATAGTTGAGCCAGTCAACTCTATTCACAACTTATTTTCAGCTCATAGGTTTTTCAAATTCCATCAAGTCAGTTGAATCTATTATAAAAATTTTTGAATCAACACTTGAGAATCAAAAGACAAAATTTTTCAATATAAACATATTCAAACCCACCAAGTTTCATTATTAATTTCTCTATCATTTCAGTTTTTTTTTTCAATGTATTTTTTCAAAAATTTGTAGTCTATAAAACTACATCCCTACAACCAATTGGTTCGACTAGCTCACCATAGTTATGTATCCTGTATTCTATATAAAAGGCATAATCAAAATATTCAAATATTTTATTCCATATCTTCCTTCCACATAATAGTATCTACCTAGATGACTATGTTCTACATAGTTTACATATAATATCACTTGAGCCAATTCTATACTCTTCACAATCATTAAATTAAACTCATTTTTCTAGTAATTAATTCACTTTAATGTTAGCTTCTTTCATTATTAGAGTTATAAACATATATTAATTAGGTGGTTTTTTAGTTTACCAAATTATTTACAACATTTTTTTCTTTTACACACACTTCCAAATAACTTTACACATAAAACAAACATTAAACATTTATCTTCCCAAGGCCTACTTACATGATTCCATCAACAAAGGGGAAGGTGAATTGGTTTTATATCCAAAAATAAACAAACGGTTGATTGTATTTATTTGAAAATCACCTAAAATCATCATCTCTATGGTATTATTAAGTAAGGGGGTAGGAAAAAATACCAAGTTTGTAACATTGCAATATAGATCCCTTTCACACTAAACTTCCTGAAACCATCCTTAAATTGATATATGGTTCTTTATTATAGACAACTTACAATCACATCATATTTAAACAACATTATAAATTAATAACACTTATGAATGACCAATTAGTTAGCATTTACTTTCAAGTTGATGCTTTCTCTTTGATCATTGTATTTTGTGTTTCAAAACTTGCATTAACTAGTATTGGTGTAAGGTTTGTTTTGTGTGTTCTAATTGGATCAATCACATTGATCCAATTCCTTGTGTGATTAATTTCATTTTATTATATATTATCTTGAAAAATATTTTTGTATTTTTAGAACACTCTCATCCCTATTGACATAGTCTATTATAGATTATTCAGATTATGTGACTACAATACATAGTCAACCTATCTGAATATGTATTTGTATTTCTTGTCCTATTCCCTATTTATTAGTACACTATTGACATACAAAATGTTGTCCTTTTATTCCCTATTTTATATAACATAGTTGACTTGTTTGATTATGTATCCTATTTCCTAATTTTTATTTCCATCAACTCTTTAACCTCTCTTTAACATGATGAATTTAATGTTTGAGAATAATATAGAGATAAATATGATAATCATAATGAGTATTTCCCATACCAACAGGTTTCCCAATAAATAGCTTGTGGCTTCCACTTTAGATGAAAGTAATGTTCACATTTCCACTCAGACTACCAATTATGTGATTATTTATCCATCCTTAGTTAATAATCCTTTATTATCCTTAGAATATGATCATGAATTAGATTACACAACTTAAATGATCATATTTATTAATTAATTTCCTCAACATAGAGGAAATGAACCTTCAACCATTTATAATATTATGATAGGTTCCCAAGTAGAAGAACCTCTTTCACCCTCCCATACCTTCTCTAATGGATTTAGGGGAGATACTTTCTTTGCTTTTCAACCATTTCATTCTATTGTGTCTCCTTCCCACACCATGGCATCTTCTTCTATGACCTCTTCAAACTCCATGCTAATAATCTCCACTAACAAGGTAGGCTCAACATCTAGTGGGCCTTTTTCAAAGACTATCCTCCATAATTTTTATGATCCACACTTATAAAAATTGGAAATATGTATAATATAATGTAGATAAACATAAAATAAAATATATAGGTGGGACAAGATGCCCAAATATTTAATATATGAAAAAATAGAATAATCACCCTTAAGGTAGGGTAATACCATATAATACTCCTTTAGGAAGGAATAACTCCACATTTTCTCTTCGAGAAGACAACCTCCAATATCCTCTTACAATACAAGACTCAATGCTTACTTGATTTATTTACAATGATAATCATCTACTTTATATAGACTTCTATATAATTAATAATGGATGGTTAACCTCCTAATTTTAATTTAGGTTGATTATTACCCAATGAACTAATTCCACAAGTTACTTTATTATCCTAATATATTGGACCCATCTAACTAAATAAGGGGATGTGTGCCACATTTAAGCATCTACATCAACCCATATACATTAATATATCATAGTACAAGGTATATAGCATTCCTTCCCTCATTTACATGTTTCATCCCCAAAATAAAGGAAGAAACTAAGTAATGAGTGTGTTTCAAATCATTGCACACTTGTATCTAAGACTGATCATCCAACCACCCATGTGTCATCCTAGTATTTGATATATTTCCAAACTTATTTCCAAATTCTAATGTTCTACTCTAATTTCATTCATGATCATAAATATATCACCTTGGTGTCTATGAATAATTATTCCTCCTTTGATTCCATATACCATATTCTATTGCACTACTCTAATTTCATTCATGACCATAGTAGTTATTATTCCATGCATAGTCAGAGCAATTTCTCCATTGATTCCATGTTCCATAGGCTAATTTTATACATTTATTCCTTACCTAACCATAGTATCCCTTCTTTGGCTTCCATGCACATCCATAGTTATTAAAACTCTGATTTCTTATATAGCTAAAGTGCCTATTATTATGACACTCCCTCACATGGTTCTATGATTTTTTCCTCTCATGATGATGTGGATGTATATAAACCTCAAATTTTTATGATAATTTGACCTTATCAACATTTTATTCTACCTCTTCAAGCTTTTTCCTTGGTTGTTCCTTTGTCTCTTGAGTGGATGAAGCATTATTATTTTCTTATATTATTTCTTCATCCATGTCTTCATCTGAATATTTCACATGTTACTCTTCACTAGCTTTAATTTCATCTTCATGATCTACCTTGATTATTATTTATGCCTTTCCAACTATTATATCCTATAAAGTGATATTTTTTATACCAAAAGTTCATGAACTTCTTCTAAACATTAATATTGATTTTTCCTAGAGGATCTAATCATGGATATCCAAGAATCATATCCACATCATCCATATCTAAAGCATAAAAATATGAATTCAAAACATATTTCTCCACAATAATTTTCAAATATTCAAACACTAGAATATTATTACCATCTACTTGATCTTCCTTCATATTATTTGTTTGAACATGTAGATGCTTGGCCACACTCATGTTGATGAAGTTATACTTGCTGGTAGGGTTTATGGACACAACTTTCTTATTTTGGATGCATCCATGAAATTACAAAATTGAATTATATTTATTTGGAGCCAAATTATTTGAACCTTTATCATTCAAATATTTTTCTTCTTCTTTGAGATCCTCTACCTCTCCTTCTACACCATCTATACTGTCCTCATTATCCTTATGTTCAATTTCTTCTTCATCATCATCACTTACATGTTATTACTCATTGTCATTATTTTATTCCACTATTTTTTATTCTTAATCATATCCATTCTCTTCTTCATTACCATCATTATTTTCTTCTTCTTCTTCATCATATTTATCTTTTATACCCCATCAATCTAGGAAGACCTATTCCATTTATTGCCATGAAGAATACCTTTATGTAAAGATCAACTATTTAAAATAATGTTTTAAAGGCCCAAAAGAATAAATAAACAAGCATGTTTGCCAAAAAAAATAGTATTAGTCTTCTTAAAAAAGATCCACCATTCCCTAGCATAAATATCATCATCCCTTAAAAACACTTACAACTTCATGATCTACAAATAAAAAACTAGTGTTAATAAAATACCCTAAAACTTTAATAACTAATTAAAAAATGATAAAAATAGTCCCAAATTTTCATTGTATCTTTATCTTATGATATTAAAACCTTAGTCAAAATTTTTTGAAAAACTTCCACAAACTTAGGCTGATAGAGCAAATATATGAAAAATCATAAATTCACAATAACTCATTCAAGATAATTTAAACAAATATGAAATTTTGAATGTGTTTCTCCTATATGTTCCTATAGTACCAATAAAATTTTCATAGACAAGCTCCCTATATTTTGACCGATGTGATGAAATTAGTAAAAACTCTAAAATATAAATAGCTCCCTTAAAACTAATCATAAAGGATCAATTTTTTTACTATGAATTCCTTAAAATATTATCCATCTATAATAAAACAATTGTGAAAAAAATCACAATTTATTGAAATATATTGATGATTTATTAAAATTAGGGTTTTGTCATATACAGATTGCCCAAATCAAAGGTCTGATACCACTTGTTATGATTGACACTTACAAAAATTGGAAATATGTAGAATATAATATATATCAACACAAAATAAATAGGTGGGCTAAGATTCCCAAATATTCAATATATTTAGAAATATAATAATCACCCTTAAGGTAGGGCAATACCATATATTACTCCTTTAGGAAGGAATAACTCCATAATGTCTCTTCGAGGGGAAAACCTCCAATATCCTCTTACAATAGAAGAATAAATCATTGATTGATTTATTTAAATTTATAATCATCTACTTTTTATAGACCTATATATAATTAATAATGGATGGGTAAACTCATAATCCTAATGTAGGTTGACTATCAACCAATGTACTAATTTTATAAGTTACTCCATTATCCTAATATATTGGACCCATATAACTAACTAAGGGAGATGAGTGCCACATGTTGGCATCTCCATAAACCCATATGCATTAATATATCATATAAATAGGTACATGGAAATAATCATGCCTCTAGTTCATCCTTTACTACCAATGTTAAGCATGCTACTAGTGCTTCCTTTTACTCAAATTCTAAGCATTTGACTAGTGCATATTTTACTACAAATGTTGATCATGTTACTAGTGTTTTGTTTTTTGCCAATTTTTCTCATGCCACTATTGTGATGTATGATACTACTCATATTACAACCCAAGCCTCTAATACCAATACTAATGTTTTACATGTTGTGCACACTAGTTTTAAATGCTGCTTAAACTCATCAACTTTTATTACAAACACTCAATCAAATGAATAATTTTCAAACCAATAATTCAAATCAAAATATGCAGATGCAAAAAAATCTCACAAACCTTCAAAATCAACCCCAATAGGTTTCATTGGGAGCACAAAATCCAAATTCACCCCACCAACCTTATGGATTCCCTTGGTAACCTTGTTCCTCAACCACCCATCATTAATAAAATGATCAAACATCTCCAAAATGAACCTCTTATACCCCAAATTATTAATATTAATATAGGAGGTATTACACCTACCATCACCTACAACAGATATACTAATACCACATTACATTTAAAAACATTTTATAACCTTAATAAAGATTGGATCAAACTTAATACTTTAATTCTACCAAGCTATTAGCTAAAACACTATCACGAGATGATTTAGATTGATAAATCGACTAAAACCCCATTCTATCATGAGATTGGAATATTTGGTTAACTCCCTAGTAAATTAATTTCAATTTAGTGATCACCCTAAGTATAACTTATCTCACTTCATAAATTGTAAATAATAGAAATAGAGCTAAACATCATATAATAATGAAGGATCAATTAAATAGAATAATATTATACTGTATATATTATTTCATATGAAACATTACAAATATATAATAAATGTGTTTCTTATATTTGAGATGATGGAATCCCTATAAAATCTCAACCAAATAATCTCCCGACAAACCAAACACTATATAGAAATATATTGTTTCTAATAATATATTTGAGTAACTAAAAAACTATAAATCTCTATTAACATAATATCAATAATTACATTATCTATAATTAATAAATAAACATACCTTAAAATTCACCCTTTGTAAACATTATTAATCTTATCTACACCCCCTTAATGCTACCATGGATAAAATAACTCTCCCATATATGCACTTGTACTCATTATTTGGTGATATTTAGAGGACAATCATAAACCTTACCTGATGGTTTTACATATGGCTAACCAACAACCAAAATAGTATGGATTTCATGTGGATAACCAACAACCACAAACAAATGGTTTTACAAGTAGCTTACCATAAACCACAAAATAATGATTTTACAAGTGGATTACCACAAACCACAAAATAATGATTTTTCAAGTGGCTTACCATAAACCACATCATGTTGTGTAGTATAGTTACTAGCTCTCATCATTATCACATTTAAGAGAAGTTACATAGGAATATTCAGTTCACTTATGACAAATGTGAACAAGAATACATCATTTGTTCTTATTTCAAATCACACCATGCTAAAAATAAAACACAACTAAAAATAAGATTTGCCACTGAAGAAGAAAGTGGCATCATCAGTAGTGGTTATTGAGAGGATTAAAAACTCCAACCTCCATTTATTCCTTCCTTCAATAGAATAATCTCTTTAATTAATAACTATAAAACTCGGTGATAACCCTGGCACCTTTAAAATATCATGTCTATCAAGCTCTCATGGAAAAACATGATGTACAACTATTTTGATTTCCCTGGATGTAATAGTTAGCTTCTTATTATGATGAGAGAGAATGGATTCCTCTTGACACAATTAATCAAACCTATTATTAATTAATAAATTCATTATACACATACCTTCACTATAAATATTTGTATGCAATAAAAAATGCATCATGTCTATAAATCAATCCTAGCTTAGAGAGTATAGAACATACCTACACTTACAATTGGGACTACATTTGTTAAGTGGGATCATGACCAATATGGGGATCTTCTAGACCTAATTAGGGGATCACTTATCATAATACATCATGCTAGGAATATTTATAAATCCTATAGTTTGACATAATCATGAAATAACCTTAAAAGAGTCCTGGGTTTAATGTTCACTCTATTCTAATAATCAATAAAGTAAATCTAATCTAGTGCACACCAAATCTTGTGGCATAAAGTATGGGTTAGAAAAAAAAACATGTATATAAGACACATACTCACGTAAACGTATATAAATACTAATGCATGGGATAGAAGCACAACTACATTATCTATCTACTCTTATAAAGGAAAAATAAAGTTAGAAATAATTACCTTTGAAGATTAACCCACCAAGCCTCAATCTCTCCCTTGGAGAAGGTTATTTTTAAGAGATTGTTTTGGTATGTAAGGATAACAAAGACAAATCAACTCTAGGCTACACAACCTATCTATGTATCCAAAATACTTATCCAAAAGATAATATTTGTATCTCCAAAGAAAGTATGGAATCCTAAGATTTATTCCTCAAGTAGAATGGTTAATAAGTAGATGTTAATTCACACTTATTCTTCTTCACGTCTCTATATAAAATGGTTGGAAATGAACTTGTATATATAGGTGAAATTTACCCTAAATATTTATGGATATGTCTATTGAATAGGGTCAACCCACTCAACCCTATATATTTTCATGAGGTAAATCACTAGGTCTTGAGCTAGGTCAGCTATAGGGATAATGAAACTCCAAGTGAAAATATCCCTAAATTTGACCCTGTATAGTAATCAGAGGCTGAAAACTATATAGGGTCAACCTAGTCGACCTAGTATAGTCAACTGGAAAAAGGGGGTCAAGGCAAAAAAGGATAAAAATAATATGAAAAATGATTGTAATGGGTAGAATAGAGAATAATAAGCTTAGGATAAATGGTTTTATGAGACAAGTGTGAATATGGAAAGTGGAAAAAGGGACAACAATCTTACAAAGCACCAATGGTTTTCCCACCTCCTTTTTGGTACACCCCTTAAGGTATGCACTCAAAGAGGTTGATACTCAACTTGTTCTTGTAAGATACAAAGTGTCAGTAATCAATAAAATTTTAAAAATATTATTTTTATACATATTCCCCACTTAAAGCTCATTATGTCTAACATAAGTGCAACATGAGATGGTGCTTTAGGTTAGAACATGATAACACATAGTGATAATGCTAAGTAAAGTTTATTAAGCAACAAATAAGATAAACGAAAGGATAAAATTGAAAAAACACATGCATGTACTTACCTTAGTGTTGTAGATAAAAAAAAGTAGACTGTAAGAGATGTGAAGGTGTCTAATGTGAATAACACTAGGCAAACCTATAAAAAGTTCAAAAAATAGCCAAAAATCAAAAAAAATGGAAGATAGGCATATAGTAGTGTAAAATGAGATAAGGCAAAGATATGAGGGTATTAGGAAAAAATTTCAAATTAGGATTGTTAAGGCAAGGTTAGAATATATAAAGCAAATGAATGACAAAATGATGGAAAAATAATGACAAATGATGGAAAACGAATGGAAAATGAGTGTAAATGAATGATAAATGATTGTAAAATACATTAAATCATGTTGGAAAGTATGTAAAGAATAAATGGAAAAAAATAATGTAGAACATACTAAATCATCTTGGGAAATATGTAAAACATAAATGACAAATGGAATATCAAAAATCCTAACAATGATATGTAAGAAAGTGAAAAGTATGCTCATGTAAGATGGGCAAAAGGCAAAACATAAAAAATTGAAACTGAAATGTAATTGAAGATGTGAGACAAACATGAAGAAGAAATGCATAAAGAGAAAAATGTAATAATGCCAAATTTCATATATAAGATAAGTTAAGTCCACAAAAATCAAACAAGAACATGAAGGAGAAATGAAAATCAAAAAATATAAAGGATGAAAACTCAAACTTAGTGCTTATTTGAAGATATAATGTAAGAAAATAGAACCACCTAATGACATGACTAGTATGATAATGAGGTGGTGTGGTAAATAAATGGTGTAATGGTGTAATCCATAGGTGTTCAAACATGTTGTTTTGATCTAAGGATAGATAAAATTAAAACAATGTAATGTTATCATGTTTTTAAGAGGTGAAGAAGAAGGAATTAAAGAAGAAGGGAAAATAGATTTGGAATAAAAATTCCACTATCAAAGGGGGAAATGAAATGGGTGGAGGGAATAATGAAGGAGAAACCAAGGTAGAGTAACTCTTTATTAAAGTTAAGACACATAAATTAGTTTTGTCAAAATGAGAATAATTTTGACCTTAAGGACTATGAATAAATTATCTTAGCCACACAAGTATTAGGTCAACAAATGAAGTATATATATCATCCCATGAAGGTTATGTGCATGAAAATTAAAATGAAACTACCTCCCCACAACATGTTACCAATTCCTCAGGACCCCTTATAAAGGTATTGATCTACTATGAAGATTAGGTACTTGTATGAGAAAGTAGGTAGAACCATAAATTTGAATTCCCCTAATATAATCTACTAGCCTAACACACTCTAATGGACCTCAACTCTATATGAAGCCAACTATCGAGTTTGAGCTTTGATTAGAGACAAGATATGTGCTTCTAATCATGTATTTTTGTGTGATTTGACTTTTAATATTAGTATGATTCATTTTGAATATAATTGTCTTTTGTTTCAAATGATTTTTATTCTAAATTTATTGATGGCTTTCTCTATTCCTCCTTCATATGGATCTAAAAAACTAAACATGGGTGCCAAAGATGACTTTCATTTGAATACTTGGAAATTTGTTTTAAAGAGAGATAACTTCAAAGATCATGGGGTATAAGAGTCTCATACATACAAGTGAAATTAAAGTGATATCTTGACTTTGACCTTATTTTATCCAATTTGGAGTGAAAATAAGGGAAAATCAAGAGGAATGACACATGGAACAATTCAAACTACCTCAAATCACAAAAAATGTGACAAAGAGAAAAAAGGGATACAATGATATTAAAGTGTGATTCCTTATCATAATAATGAGGGAAAGGGATGAAAACATACTAACATATATTGTTGTGCAAATTCCATCTTATTAAAAAGAAGGAAAAGCTTATATTGAGAACAAGGATCAAGAACAATTTATTATAAAAGGAATGGCAAGATGGTAATTTTATGAGGAGGGTCGGGTCCTATCCATGGTCTTGTACTATCACTCATAAAATAGAAACCCATGAGGGTGCCAAAAATAAAAATGTGAAGCAATAAAATGAGAAAATAATAAAATATGGTATTTTATGAGGAGGGCTAGGTCCTATCCATGGTCTTATAATGCAACCCATAAAAGATAAACCCATGAGGGTGACAAAAAGGTATAAAAATAAAGATAAATAAGACTATTATACATCAAGAAACCAAAATACAAACTAGGGAGGACTAAAGGTTTGTAAAAAGAGGACAAAAATAAAAACAAATGTCAAATGTAATGTGCAATAAAACCAAAGAATTAAAATGAAGACAATGATGTTTATAAAGCAAAGGTAAAATAAATAAAGTGCATAATAAAAACATGAAACAAAAAGAACAAGTAAGATATATGATAACATCTATATCAAAGATAAGCATGTGAAATACAAGTCTATAAGTTTTAGAAGGTTTCTTTAAGTTGGATGTGTTTGTTATTATGTATTTTAGAATAAGAGTGGAAATTACAATATTCCGCAAAGGGTAAGTGGATATATGGATGGGTATCTCAAGATGCCCCAAATTCTTAATTGACATGTTGATGGGAATTATAAGATGCCCCAACATGTGATTTAGAGTGAGGTAACATTGAAACTTTAAAATGATTTTTATTGGGTTAGTAGGTGTATTTGGAGAGAGGTAAATGTGTTGGTTTTTTAGATTTTTAGAAGGTTAAATGTGGCATATGATGTATAAGAGAGGTATGAGGAGGTAAAGGAAGAAAATCAAAACCATGTATGATATGATTTGGAGTAGGCATTTGAACCATGTACTATTTTGGTTCATGTGATCTCAGAGGTTGAGGTTCAATAAGTGAAATAATATGTTTAAAGTTGTTCATGTTATCTATCATTTCCTTACTAGTGTAGGAAGAAGGATAAACTATGGTTTGAATAAAATCAATGGATGAGGTATAGGTATTGGATGATTTTTTTATTCATTAGGTGTTAGATGTTGATGTGACTACGGTTCTTGAGATTAAATTAGAGAAGGGTAAAGATAGTCTTGATAACATTATTTTCTTAGAGAATCAATATTAAAACGTGGACCAAGGAAGGAAGAAAGAAGAAATCAATGAATATCATGACAATACTCATGAGATTGATGTATAGTATCATACCACCATTGTAGGAGGTTTGGAAGGATCAAAGCTCATGGGTTTAAAGGGTGGAAATTTATACTTAAGTTGTTCCAGACTCAAGGGAGGGTGGGTTGAGATGAAATTGGTTGAATTAGATGCTCTATTTTAAGGTTGTGGAAACATGGATGAATCAATGTTATGATAAGATTATTGTAAAGGTTCTTTAATATTTGTTTTAGATGGATCAAGTTGAGTCATAATAAAGTCTTGCCTTTTTGCTTGGTATAAGGCTTCTTCTAAAGTTTTAGGAGAAAAGATTCAAACTTTGTATTAAAATTAGGGGTTTAAGTGTAGTGACAAATAGTTTTAAAAGAGTATCATCATTCATGTTATGGTCCACTTTATGAGAGAGAGACTTCCATCATTTGATGAAAATATAAGTAGATTCATTAGGAAGTTGTTTGGAATTGATAAAAATGACTAATGTAATTTTCAATAAGGTCATCATGTTGGAATTCCTTCACTATAGAATTGACTAAATCATCTAGTAGTGAGATGGAATGTCTAGAAATTTGGTTGTACCATTCAAGTACATCACCTAAAAATCTTTTAGATAAGATCTTGGTGGTAGAAAAGGTGTTATTTTGGACCCATTCCTTATATATATTATCAAAATACTTAATAAATATATTAGGGTCTTTAGTCCCATTATATGTGATAGTTGGATAAATGTTTCCAATATTTAGGGATGTAATGAATGGTGCTAAAGGTTTATTTTGAAGATCTTGAAACATTTTATTATTTATTAGAGGTTTAAGAATGATATTCCCATTGGCATCTTTAAAAGGAGGGACAAAATTTGGATTTGATTGAGACAATATGACTTGAGGTGGTTGACTAGTCATGTGTAATAAATGTTATTTCATGTTCATCATTTGAGAGGTGTTAGTTGTTTGCATGATGTTCATTTGAAGTATGACTTGTGAAAGAAGTTGAGTTGTATCAATAGGTGGGTTGGTGTTTTTAGGAGGGGTATTGGTGTTGATAGGAGGGGGATTGATAGTGTTGGTGGGAGGAGGTTTATTTGTAAGTAGAGGATTACCAACATTAGTGTTAGTTATTTTAAATGTTGTAAAATGAGAAGGAAGCTTAGTAAAGACACCATTCTTGTGAGGAGTGTAAATAGTATTACCATCAAGGTTTTTGAATAATTGGGAACAATCTAGATTATAAATTTGAGTGGTTTCAACCATGTTACTTTGGGAAGTGATAATGATAGGTGCTCGTGTTATGGGTACAACAAGAGGATTGTGAACATTAGTTGTAAGAGGTGGAAAATAATGTGAGGTTCCAACATCTGATGTAGATGGGTTTATGAGTTTATAAATTCTAGGCTTAGAAGCTATAAAAGTAGTATAAGGAACATGATTATCATGGTTTGAGATTTGTCTAATAAGATTCTCTAGATCAACTATACGGTATGAGATATATTAATATTGAGAAAATTTTGATGAATAAATGCACCATAATGAGTTGTCTTATATGGTGGATAGATAGGGTAGAAGAGAACAACCCATGTATATTAAAAATGGGTTGAGACTACCAATAAATAATTTGATAAGAGGCTTCATGATTATAAGGAAGATTGGATATCAAAAGGCTAGGAGGAAAAATAGGGATACAATTTGTCAATATGGGAAACAAAAAATAGAGGCTGGAAACTATATAGGGTTGACAATGTTGACCCAGTAGGTTAAAAAAGTGTACAGGGTTACAATGTCAACCTAGTAGGATAACAAAATGTACAAGGCCAATAGTGTCGACCTAGTAGGCTAAAAAAAGTAAAAGGTCAAGAGTGTTGACCTAGTAAGCTGAAATAAGAAAAAAAAATTCAAGTACTTTTGAGAGCAAAAAATGAAAGGAAACAAGCAATCAATTACATTAATGAGGTTGACCCAATTAAGGCATAAAACATAAAACCTTGCACCAACATTGGCTAATGAATGTTTTTGAAATATAAAATATAATTGAATAAAGATCAAGCAATCAACTTGAAAAGTAAAAGCTAACTAGTCGGTCAATCTAAATGTCTATTAGATTATTAAGATATGATTTTAAATGTGATGTGAAGTTGGCTATAAGCAAGGAAATAGAAATCAATATAATGATCATTTCAATTAGTTTGGGATGAAATGGATTTGTAGTGGTAATGATATCAGCTTGCTATTAAGGCATACCCCCTTACTTCACACATTATAGTGATAATGGTGTTGGGTGCTTAACCAAAATATACCATTAACCATGCTTTATACTTGACCAAAAGATCAAGTCAACTTCCCCCTTAGTGATCAAATCCAAGTAGGTTGGCCTTGGGTAGATAAATGTTAAAATTCTTAGTTATATTTTGTGATTTGGTCGTGTGTGCATAAAATAAAAAATAGTTAAACTAAATGATTTATTGAAAACCACCTAATTAAGCTATGTGATCTATTCTAAGCATACAAGAAATAAAAAATGAAAGTGTGAGCTAGTTACTATCATATAAGGTTAATTACAACTTTAGAATAAGGTATAATGTCAATACAATTGATAGTTTATGCATAGAATACATAACAAGGTCAACAGGGTCGATCCTATACTATGGAAGTAAGGTCTAAAAATGAATAGGGTCAGTAGAGTCAACCTAATTGTCTAGACAACACACAAAACACATAAATGGGTTGATAGGGTTGATCTAGCTAACTATTTAGGGGTATTTTTAAAGACTACAAGTTATAAAAGGAAATATTATAGAGAAAGAGATAGAGAGATAGAAAGAAACCTAGGTGGATCAGAGATCTAGATAATGAAGATTGTTGTTCAAGAACCTTGATATATGCTTGCAAATTTTACTAACTAGGTCAAGTGTGTCAATCAAGGCTTGAATAAACTTATTATTAAGTGCCTAAAAATGTATATATTTGACTAGGTTGACCTAGTATGCTAAACTTGATGTTTGAAAAAGTACAAGGTTGACTAGGTGGACCTACTATGTTTTTTGAACTAGAAGCCTATGCATAGAAGCTAGAACTAGGTCAATGCAGTTGATCGAGTATGACAAATATATGATAGAAATAATGATAAAAGAATTAAATAAGTGACCAAATATTGAAATGGTTAGTTTACATTGGGTTCACTAGAATGTATACAATAAAAAATGCATCATGACTAAAAGTCAATCCTAGATTAGATAAGATACAACATACCTACACTTCTAATTGGGAATATATTTTTTAAGAGGGATCATGACCCATATGGGGATATGATAGACCCATTTATGGGATCACTTGTCACAATACACCATGTTAGGAAGGGTTCTAAAGCCTATAATCTAACACAATCATATAACAACCCTAAAAGAGTCATAAGTTTAATGTTCATTCTATTCTAATAATAAAGAAAGTAAATATAATCTAGTACACACCAAATCTTGTGGAACAAAGTGCGGGTTAGAATTTTTTTTTAAACTAAACATGCATATAAGACATATACTCATGTCAAAGTATACAAAATACTAATGCATGGGAGAGAAACATAACTGCATTATTTATCTACTCTTACAAAGGAGAAATAAAGTCAGGAATACTTACCTTTGAAGTGAACCTACCTATCCTCAATATCTCCCTTGGAAATGGTGATTTTCAAGAGATTTTTGTGGTATGTAATGATAAAAAATACAAATCATCTCTAGGCTACACAACCTATCTATGCATCCAAAAGACTTTTCCATAATATAAGATTTGTATCTCCAAAGAAAGTATGAAACCCTAAGATTTAGTACTCAAGTATAATAGTCAATAAGAATATATTTATTTTCACTTATTTTTCTTCACTTCTCTATCTAAAATGGTTGGAAATGAACTTGTATATATAGGTGGATCTTACCCTAAATCCTATTGGATATGTTGACTATACAGGGTCGACCTAGTCAACCATGTATGTTTTTAGGAGGTAAAAAATTAGGTCTAGATCTAGGTTTGAGTAAGGGACAATGAAAATCTAATTGAAAATATCCCTAAATAGTACATGGTCAGCCCTATCGACCTTGTACAGTAATTAGAGGATGAAAATTGTACATGATTGACCTAATTGACCTAGTATAGTCAATTGGAAAAAGGGAGTCAAGGAAAGAAAAAGGAGAATAATGATATGATTTTTTTTTGGAATGGGTACAATAGAGAATACTAATCTTAGGTTGAATGGTTTTATTATACAAGTGTGTAGATGGAAAGTGGAAAAAGGGTCAATAATATTATGAAACACCAATGGTCTACCCACCCCTTTCTTGGTGTACCCCTTAAAGCGTGCACTAAGAGAGATTGAGACCCAAATAATTATTACAAGATATAAAGTGTCAATAATCAGTAAAAGTTTTAAAATATTATGTGTATACAATATCAACATTTTGGTGCACTTGATTCAATACCTTAAATATGTATATCTTGTAATTTTCTTCATTTCACTCTGTCTTCTTTTTGTTATCTCTTTTACTCATTTTTTCCATTATGACCTTAGAATAAAATAGGACATTGGTTTCCACTGACAATACATCATTACAAATAATTTGATAAAAATTTACATATTAATCACTTGAACAAGACCCTAACATTCACCTAAATAGGATTTCTATAGACTTCTATTGTTGTAAAAGTGATTAATAATAATATATATATTTAGGGTAATAAAATATAAATTTCACAATGACATTAATTAATTTAATATGATCTCATTATATCAAAATAAAATAAAAATTCTATAACCTAAAAAACTTATTTGGTAAAAACCTCATGACTCACATGACTGACTACTGGATGAAAGTTGAACATTGACCATATAAAATAGGTTTGAAGTGGCACACTCAATAGATATTATGGCATAACACATATTACATAAAAATTAACATAACATAGTGGAGGATCGGGTGACAAGAGTTGAATCTATGTGATTTACAATGAAACTTGCTAGTATTTAAAATCAATGACTACACATAATAACAATGTAGTAGGATGAGAAACCTATATGATCATAATGATGAATTATTATGTTGTGAATATAAATAGAAAATATTTACCTCTTTTTACATGCTAAAAAATAGATGTCTTACTAGATATAATGCATAATCGTAAGGACTATGCATGGATCGAAGTGGATAAAAAAAGTTTGGAGGGATCACAACTTTACCAAACGCTTCACTATGTTATATTATAAAAATTTCATGATGAAAAATAATATAAGTATTAAATAAATATTTTGACCAATCATTACTCACGAGAATATCATGAAGTAGGTGCAATTGTCTAATGGTCTGGAATAATGAAGACTCAAGGATACATAGTTGTACATCATTCCAAAGGATGTAGAGAATCACATAAGACTGTATGATGTGGTTTCTCCTTAACATGATGAATAACATAGATAAAACTAATTAAGACCATGCCATCACATATATCTATTTAGAGATAGGATCTCCATGCTATGATACCATATATTGGGGAAGATCAGTGCTACATAGTAAAAAAAGAGCTAAACATCACATGATAATGAAGAATCAATTAAACACAATAATATTATATTATCTATATTATTTCATATAGAAGATTACAAATATATAAGAAATGATTTTCCTATATTTGGGATATTAAAATAAAAATAAACTCTCAACCAAATAATTTCTTGACTAACTAAACACTATATATCAATATATTGTTACTAACAATATATTTGAGTAACTAACAAACTATAAAACTCTATTAAAGTAATACCAATAATTACGTTATTTACAATTAATGATTTGAACATACCTCAATAAAAATGACACAATATTTCATCAAACATTATAATAAATTGTATAACAAATGTGATCATAATATGGTGGATGATAACCTCTTCCACCTATTCAATAATTCTCTTTATCCCAAGTTACAATATTGGGTTAGGACTCTTTCCCCAAGAAATTTTGAAAAAGCCCTTGACTAAGATAAGACACAATATTTTCTCATGTGCCAATTAAAACAATATCAACCTAACATGGGATCTCTCGTGATCATTTAAAACAAAAACCTTCATGCTACTAATGATGGTGTCACTAATACTTATGATACTATACACAACATACAAGTCTTTGCTCTCAACCACACTATGAAACATGCTCCTACTCCAAACACTTTAACTCCAACATTTTATCCAAAAAAAAAAAACATCAATGTTCACAAACCATTATCCTTAATCAAGCTTCAAAATCATTTTCTAGGGCCTCTACCATGATATATTGACCCAACTTTTCTAATGAAAATATGGTATGATTCAAATAAATTTTGTTGGTTTCATGCAAGTTGGAGCCACTCTCATGAGACTTGTAAAATATTGCATAATATAATTATGGATTTTATTCTAAGCCTAAACTTTTATCACAAATCACTCATTTTCAAGTTCTAATAAGCATATGACATAGCTTTTCAATCCCATAAAATGAAAAAAAAATAGTATTTAAATCAAGATAACGTTCATCTTGATATATACAAAGATCCTCTTCCTAATCATCAAGATGTAAATGAAAAGCATACTTATTTTACCAATAATGTTGGAATTCTTATAGACATCACTAATAATGAATAAAATGTGTTAAATATGACTAACATGCAAAGGGTAGTTGCTTTTATCAGCTCTAATCGAATACACATGCACCAAATCTCTCAAACATTCTCTGTCATTCAAGACTCTTCACCCTCTCATATCATGGAGTTGGGATAATATGTACTTATAACTTTATAAGAACCACTTTCAACAACTCAACTATATAATACCTCTCACACTATTTGTACTTTTCCCAAATGTTTACATATATAGACACCATTCCCCAACCTTCTAATAGTATTTATTTAACCCAATCACAAGAAACACTTCAATCAACCATCCCACCACCTTAATATAGTAAACCTATTTGTCCTTAAACTAAAATAAATACATTTACCAACATAAGTTTAATTTCACTTCAAACCCTCCTTCACAACATCTCTTACAACGTTATGCACCTCTATATAAAAATTTCCCCATGGGTTGTGATTGATGCGACCCCATTTCATAGCTTTTTTATCTCCCATTTAAAATACCTTTCATCAAATTAATGTGAACTTCTCCCCATCATATAAACCATCTTATGTAATTGATATTAGAAATTAACATTCCTCATTCTCCTCTAAGAGGTTGTGAATCTACCTTATCTCATCCAAAGATAATATCCTTAAACAATGTGAAGATATGTCCATACCTGTTGATGAAATAATGGACACTTTTATTTCCATTAACTTTTCTATCACTTCCATGATTCAATATGATATTATTCTTCATGTGGATGATCCTCCCCTATTCATTAACATCCAAATTAGTTATATCCAAGTCAAGCATGCATTGATTTATGAGGGTTTAGGTACCTGCATTACCTCCCTCAATTTCATTAATAATATTTTATATTGTGAATGCAATTTTAAGTACACACAGAGGAAATGTGAAGGCTACAATATGAATCCAATTCCTCACTTAGGTTTATATATAACTTCCTAGTTCCATACCTCCTATCACTATCTAGCTAAAAGTTATGATCTTTAAGTTTATCCTTTCTTATAAAATCTTTCTTGGTTGACCTTGGACTCATCATATGAGGGTTGTTTCCTCATTTTTATGACAATGCATCAAACTCCCCCATAATATTAATATTTATAATGTTAAAGGATACATAAACCCTTAGAATTTCAAATAATTCCAAGAATGTGGTATCTTTCAAATTATTACCTTTGAACCCTTGCATAGTATCCCATTTAGGTAATCTCAATGTTTCAATTATCATGTACATTCTACTTAAGGTTATAATGATCACCCTTAACTTATTAGTAACATACCACCTAACCTCCTAGATTATAATGATGATGAGCTAGATGAGATAATCCTCAAGATCAAAACTTTTGATCTATCCCCTCATCTAATCACCCAAATTCCACCATCCTTAGATCTTCACTCTCATAAAATTCCTATTGATGATATAACTATGGTCTTAAATAAGACTATACATTATATTCATTGGGTTACTTCTGATGATAAGATCATACATACACATACCATCAACCTTCATACACTTGATTATGATGATGATTATGCTTTAAATGATTGATTTATATAAGGAACTATTTAGTTTAGAAATGTCAATATTCTTAGATATCATAATTATTGATTTCAATACCTTTCCTCCTTTCATACTACCTAATTCTAGTATTTTTCCTATTTTTTCATAGGGTAAAGATGGAGTGATTTCATGGTATACCTCTAAATTTAGCAGATCCTCTTAGATGCATGCTTATGGATCACACCATGACCAATCCTTACCATTTTGATTAATATAAGTATACTTCTATTTTTCTTCCCCCTTAGATGTTAGCTACTACTATTAAGTCTTACGTGTGTCTAGCTTCACCTTCAACTAGGTCTAGTTTGGTTCCTACTCTCATGATATCTTTAGGTAAGCCTCATATTATTTTTATACTAATTTACCTTTAGATGAACCTATCCTATTTATTATTTTTCCCCACCTTCCCTTGGTGATGGCCTTATTCCTTTTCCATAACTTGATCATATGCCCTCCCAATGGGTCGATCAACAATATTATGATATCTATAAAGTTTTTGGTCCTTAGACCAGAGACTAAAAATTATATCATCCTTCCCCAACTTAATCTTTGAACTCTTCCATTATTATACCCCTAAATTTTACTAACAAGTGTATCTATTATTTTCATGGAATATATAATCATTCTACCACCCATTGCAAAAATATTTGGCAATATATTGACACATTATGCCCTGCCCTTACTTAGCCTAAAGACAAGGATATGCCCCATCCAATTTTGTTACCTAAGTATATCTCTAAATATGGAGAGGTATATTGTTTTTGAAACTAATGTGGTACCCATCATGCTAACCATTGTCATACTCTCCAGCATCACCTTTTGATCATTATTACACCCACCATTCCTCCTTCTTCACCTATGACACCTCCCTCCCCATCCATGGTTTCTTCCCTTCTTATGGATCCTTTTTCATTGGTTGTGCCTCCTTTTATCCTATAGATACCATTGCTATTTTGGCACCTATTCCTATCCTTGAGTAATCTATGTATGAAATCCCTCATGAGCTTGATCCTTTAGCTACACTAATAACTTTTTGTTGAGGAAATTTGATGAGAGGTCTTTGGATAATTTTCCATGAGTATTGATGAGACTCTACTTATCATTAGGATATAGCTTCATATAGATATTTCAGATGTCATGGATAACATTTTTGGAAAAATTTATCAATATTTTTGAACATGACATGGTGTTCTCTCACTTTGTTCTTAACTATGATTTTGGATTAGACTCATCATCCATAATTATATATCTTGTATCATTTGACTATGTCAAATATGGTTTCACCTACCTATTTCACATGGATCTTTATATTATTCATTATGTGTTTTATATGGTTTCATTTAATTTTATCTTTTCTTGTCTTATTTTCATTCTTTACATGATTGTGCACTTATATTTATGATTTCATTTATTTCATGAACTTCTTTTTATTTTATAGTGATTATTTTCTACCTTATTTAAAATAAAACTAAGATAATTATTATTTTGAGTTGGTTATACAAACCCTGATCCCCTTAGTAATATTTATTTACCATATGATCAATTAAAAAACAAGGCATCTAATTGTACTCCTATTTATCGATCTATTTTGGATATCCTTTTATTAACTTCTATTTCATCCACATACTAAGCATAAATATGATTGAAAATTGAGATTACATAAAGGTTCATAGGTAAGGATAAGTGTTTATTCAATCATGTCTTTGGATACTTAGCTTCTTTTAACCATAGTCTAAATGTCATTCATGTGTATCCCTCTTATTACTCATGTTGGTTATTCAAAATTTATGTGGAGGAATCATAAAATCCATAAAAATTAGAAACCAAATCATTTAAAAAAAATCAATGTTATAAAGGGAAACATACAAATTCAAAAGTCAAGTCACACTAAAAGACATGATTTATAACACATCTCCTTTTTCAAATTAAATCTCAAAATCCACAGTTGGCCTCACAATAGAGTTGAGATCCACTGGGGTGTAGTAGGATAGTAGATTGGGAAAGGAAAAAAAAAATATTTTAGTGTTACTGCTTTCTCACACAAGTACCTAATATTCATAGTAGATCAATAAATTTTTAAGAGGTCTTGAGGAACATGGAACATATTGTGGGAAGCTAGGTCTTATTGATAATTTGGCCTCTCAGACTAAATTTCAACTCCTATACTTAAAATTATTCATTTGTCATGTCTCTTAATCATGAAGGTTGGCCATATTATACCTTGAAATATCCTAAAAATGGTCTTTTTAAGCCCTCATTAGCATTATTTATGGTTATTTTGATGAAATTAAGGTAAGTGTTATTCTAAACCTTATGGTTTTAAAGTCATTTAAAGAATGGTGAAGAGGGTAAAAGGGTGTCAATTGGTCTAGGTTATCATTTTGAAATATGTCATGTTGTTTCCAAGTCATATTACTCTTCCTTGAGTCCATACTAGTGCCAAAAAAGGTAACAACATTCATTTCTAACATTACACCTCTCTTTGCAATGCTTTATTGATCATTTTTTAATTTCTAACAAAGGTTTTATAATAAAATAACATTTGTCTAGTAGAAGGGAGAGATGGACACATCAATACATGTTTGTACAATTTTTTACAAACTTTATAGGTACCTAACATATCATCTCCATTAGTCTTCAAGAAGAATGAGTAGTCTTCATAATAAAAAGAGAGGGTTTTTAGGTGGTCCATATAAGTTTGTCAAAGAGAGATCAAGTTTAGGAATGAAAATAGATTCCTTTATGACTTTAAGGACTATATACATTATTTGGAGGGATTTTTAAGTCAAAAAGGGTCAAAACTTGACCCCATATTTCCATCATCCTCCTTGGCAGCTTAGAAAAACTAGTTAGGTTTCTGTTCATTATGAACAAAAGGGAGAAAATATGGACCCAATATTTTAGGAAGAGGAGGGTATCTTAGTTTTATTCTATCTTTTGGAATTATTTATTAGACTACCTTACCCTTCTTTATGAACAATCATTAAGAAGGTGAAAGACTCAAAATGTCTCATCCGTCTAGGCGAGGTTCAAGTTTGTTTCATTTTCTCCATTGTTGAGCATGATGATGATGAAGGTCATCAATCCCCTTAATTTAATAATTTAAATAAAATTATAGTTTTTTAAATCTATATGCAATAGGATAAAGATATATTTGGAAAATGGTTCCTTTTATCACAATCAACACTTGTAAAAATTGAAAGCCACACCTGCAAAAATTAAATCACACTTGCAAGAAAGAAAATTGTTGAATTAAAAATAAATGACAAAAAAATAAAACACCTATAGGTTCACAATAAACTATATTAAAATAAATTTTTATAACAATAAAGAAATAAAATAATAATTTACAACAAAGTAATAATTATAGAATAAATAAATAAATAAAAATACATTGATCCATCTTCTTTGAAATGAATGGCCAACTCATTCCTTGGAAGAGGATTTATTTTAAACACAAGTTTAGAATAGAATTATAATAATAATGGAATGAAAAATATATTTATTTATTTCATTTAGGTGTGGAAGGTTGCATTTATAATCTCATGCATCCAATGAACACCTTGTTTAGGAGTAACAACCTAGATATCCTATCCTATCTCAATCTCCACAAAATATGGAGAGATATATTTATTATAAAAATGAAATATATTAAAAAATAATATCAATCTCCACAAAATGTGGAGAAATATATTGATTATAATTAAATTACATAAATCTATATTTGGATATAATCTATAAATGGAAAATCTATACATAGAAATCTATATATAAAAAGACTCCAAATGAAAATCATTATTTGTGATAGTTAAAATAGACCAAGTAATTATTATAATATATTAAAAACAATAATATATATATATTTTTAAGTTTTTAGTAGTTTGATGCAGTCTGTAGCAAATATGATGAAGTCCATAACAAGTCTAATGCAATACATAGCTAGTCTGATGTAGTTCGTAACTAGTCTGATATAATCCATAGCTAGTCTGATGTAATCTATAACTGGTTTGATGTAATCCATAACAATTCTTATGTAATTCCTAGCTACTCTATTATAATTCATAACCATTATGGTAATCCATAAAAATATTGTGGCAGTCTATAACAAGTCTATGAGAGTTCGTAGAAAGCTTGTAAATTGACCAAAATGTTGGACCAGGTGTAGAAGTCTCTGAGACTACTTCAAAATTATTATTGAATGGTTACTCTTCATAATTTGAATCATTTTAGCTTAGTATGAATTGTGTATGCACACATTAATTTACTTTTTCCAATAATCATTATAAATAGATAACCAATTGATAAAAATTAATTATAAAGACATAACCATGATATATACTTGTAATTTAATTATAAATAAACCATAAGTTCAAATAATACATTTATATCCACTTCTTATATAATAAAAATGATGTTATTTCATGGACATAATGAGACATTATATGGAATAATCAGATGACAGAGTAATGGAAATTATATAAACTTCTCAAGGGTATGCACAACCCTTCTACACCATCCTCAATAATCACTTCACACTTATGATCCATTAGGAAATGATAAACCTTCTTTGGAGCAATCTATAATTTGATAATAGTGTGATTATTGATACTTTAGGGTCTTCAATGGTTTTAAAGTATTGATGAGGTCTAAAAAATATTCCAAATCTCCTTGAGGCTCTACATCAATAGATTTTCAATGATTCAATGAACCAAAACCCCATAGAATGGTGACAACCCACACTTCCAGATGTATTCAAGTAGTCTAAACTAAATCAATGACTCTACAGACCTACCTGAAGATCTCTAAAATAATGTTTCTAAGGTTTTAAAAAGTTTAGAAACCTATATATCACCCCTCATATAAATTCTTAAGAGATAAGCCATAATGGTGGTGAATTTAAATCTAGAGAAGGTTAAAGTTAGTATCAAACTTGACTATGGAATAACTATAGGAATGAGTCCACAAATGTTTTGGAGGAACCATATCACTTTTCAACTTCAACATCACCTAAAGTTCATTTTCAGAGATTAACATTTGTTAGGAGGTTTAAAATGTTCTTTTTAAAGTACATAAAAGCCTATAGGAATGTTATGTCATGAAATTGCCTATGTAAGGGGTGATAAGAGTGTCTCATAAGGTTGTGTAGAGTTTAAAATCATTTAGTCAGCATTTATAATGGTTATAGCATTGATTAAGATGTCAAGTTAGTCAACCAAGACTTATTATATGTAGCCTTAATATAATTCAAAACCATTCACCCTAGATATTACAAGTCCATGAACATTCATCTTATAGGGTACTCAACTCAAATATTGAATTCAAGAGGCCCTACTAGACCTGTGTCAAGTGTGGATCTTTTTTAGAGGTGTGTTTCACTAGAATTAATGACTAAACTGGTCAAGAGGTCCTCTATACATCCAAACACATGTCAATGTAGATTTAAAGTCAAAAAGGGAAATATTAGGCTGTTTATAGACCTATAAATAATGGATAGAGTTTAAAAATATTACCTCACCTCTCAAGATCTCTAGACTTAGAATACAGTCAAGGGACCTGATTGGTCACCTATAGGTGTGTAAGAAGAATGAGAGAGAAAAAACATTTTAAAGGTGAATAGTGGAAGAGTGACATCCCTAGGAGATTAAGTGGAATTGGGTAGAATTTTGTCATAGACTCAAGAAAATATAAGAGATTCACATTGATATCCCAGGAGGAATTGAGAAGCACTTATAGGCAAAGTCAAAAAGAAGAGCCAAAGGTGATGAAACATGTTTAATCAATATATTAAAGAGATATTACGAACTCAATGAAATAAGTATGAGGTATATAAAGGCATATAAAATGAAAAAGTACCTCTCATACATTTAGAGCACACATAACACCTACAACTTAGGCTGAACTAATTTCTACCTATGGGAAGGTCCTTTGGGTAGGAAGGTGAAAGTGTTAAACCCTACATAAAGGTGAAATATAATACTAAAAATAGGGTCTATATCTTTTTATCTAAATTATATCAATGTTTTCCATTGGAATTGTTTATTCCTTTGAGATAGGAAGACCCAAATGGCTTAGTTAGGTCTAATAGGCCTAAACTGGCATGTACAAGCTTGTGCCTAAAATTTGAAGACTTTTACATGATTAGGGAATGTTTTAGGGTTGAAATAATTAAATAAGGAAGTGATAAGACATAAAAATGGTTTTCATAATGATAAGGGCTTCAATTTGAGGAAGATAGATGTTAAACTTGGCCATTAAGGCTACACATGACATGAAACCAACAAACCCTAAGCAAGAGCTAATCAGGTTGCAAAGGATCTATGGGGGAGAGATTGAAAATATAAATATGGGAACATATTTTATGGGTTTTAATTTACCCATAAGAACTGTTAGAAGTCAAACTAAATATATTTTTATCCTCTACACCATTTTTTTCTCCATCGACCTCTCAGAATGTAGGGTTTTGAGCCCTAGAAGCACTTTCTCCATGTTGGAAATATAGATATTAGTCACATGGGTAATTAATTCCAAGGTGAAGTTAAGGATAGTTTTATAATTTATTCTTTTGGATTTGGTTTTGTAGTTCAAGCTCTTAGGGCTATGAATAATCATTAAGAGATCATTCTACTTAAAACTTGCCTAAACTAGTCCTAATGACCCAATGGAGGAAAACCTGATAAAAATACATATAAATTCCATAAATTGGCTTGTGAGATAGTTTAAACACATTATGCACTCTAAATACATTCCATTCATGCCATTAGTGTGTATAGGTTCATGTACAAATTCATCATAAACTATACTTTTATAGGGTTTTGGGTAGATAATAGGGTTATTAATAGGTTAAGATAATAAATACCAATGGATAATTTGTTATGGATATATATAAATCTTTTTAGGACTCAAAATCCTCTTACATTCCCCTGATATTGCTCCCATAGGTCTACATGAAGAAGGTAGTTTTAGGTGTGCTTGTGATGAAGGAATAAGGTCAGCTTAAGAGGTCAAGAGTAGTATGAATGACCCAAGTAGTTATCATGAAACATTCCTCATGTCCCAAATATACCTATATTATCTAAAATTATTCCCTATGGAGGTCTTATGTTCACTCAAGAGAGTTAAAGTCAAGTAACTAGGCTTAATTGCATAGTAGGCCTATTTGGTCTACAAGTAAAAATGAGTATTGGTATAGATGGATGATAAGAGAATAAATAAAATGTCATAACATCCTTATGACTACCTCATGAAGGTTATTATACACACTTCATGGCCATTATGGAGGATTACATAGTTTTAAGCCTAGTCAATATGCATAAGAAAAAGGTAGGCTACTTAATGATCCTTAGAGGCTAATTAAACCATGATGCCACCTTTGTAACTATCAAAAGAAGAGATGATTGACTATTTTTTCATGATAATTATTTTAATATGTTCATAAGAAATTTAATAATCCTATATTATGCCATTTTCTACACCATACTATCATTGAAGACCACCAACCAATCAAGGTAGGGCATTAGAGAGTTGAGGGAGTTGTTATTGATCCTTGTGCATATTGTAACTACTGATTGAGTTAATTATGGTCATCATGACCTCTTATACACAATTACAAACCAATATTACCTTCTCTCACCTTCTATTCTTGTATAAATTGAGGCACAAAATCCATTATAGAGATCACTCTATTGGGTATGAAGAAAATTTACCCAAGTCTGTACCTTGTAAACATCTTGAAATAATATAAATATTATTTTAGATTATATATACTATTTTATTATGTTATCTACTTGTTTTATTTTAATAATTGGTAGGTTTCTCTCCATTTTCACGTTTTTACCTCACCTAGTTATTAGTACATTATTCTATGTAGGTACATAATATGTGAAGGTGTTAGTGGTTGAGTTTGGAGTGAAGTTTTATTTGTAAGTATATTAAATTAGACCTTATAGTGATAACCCTAAATTTATTGTCATCTATCATAAAATATATGTGAAATATTGATTCTTTGAAACCTTTGGAGAGAGTGCTTTAGTTACTAGTCCTTGTCTTGTTCATTAGTGTTATTGGAAGGTCAAATAGAGTGGACACAATATACTAGTGCATCACCTCTAGTAGCATAGGTTTCATTTCATGAATCATATTCTATCCCTTTTCATCACCAAGTTAGTGTTAAAACTCAAAACTTCACCTTAGGAGGAGGTTTTTTAGGCCCACCTCCAAGTTTGGGGTAACATGTGATTTTCCCAAGGCTATGGGTGACCTATGGATGGCTTAAACTTCTATTTTATGGGGATAACTCACTTGGCACATATATTAATATCAAAATCACTAAAATTAATAAATTTTAGAGTGAAAAGGGATAAAAATAAAACATTAAAAGTAGACTTAAACTACTGGAGGTGATGTACTAATATCATTTGTCCACTCTATTTGACCTCTAACAACACTGATGAACAAGATGAGTGACTAAAACACTAACTCTAAGATATTCTAAGAAATATTATTTCACATATAGGTTGGATTATATGGTAATAATAGTAGGGTAATGAAAGGGAGGTATGATTCAAGACACTTACTAGTCAATCTTCCACTCTAAGCTCAACCACTAATCACTTTAACACACTATGTGATCTACATAGAATAACTACTCACAGCTAGGTGAGGTAAAATACTAAAAATGGATAAAATATACCACTTATGAATATAAAACAATTAAATAAAATGCTAGAAACTAAGATGAGGAAGATGAAATAGTCCATGTATTAGCTCAAGAGGTGATAAGATACAAATCTAGATAGAGTTTCCTCATACCCAACTGAGGGATCCATACAATGGCCTAAAATCATCAATATATAGAATAATGAGAAGAAAAAGAGATGGAAATATGTCATGTATGAGTCATAGATATGTCATGAATGACCCCCATTCACTCACATAGTATATATGACATCCCTCATGACTCCCTTCATGTGTTACCTTCATGGTTGGTGGTCTTCAATGAAGAGTGTGGCATAGAGATAGAGTAGCAGAGGTTTGTTCAAGTTTGGTTGACCCCATGAATATCACATGTATGCCAATTTTGTAAATAATTATCACTTTTTGTAATTAAAAATGTGCATTATTCTCTAATTAGCCTTCATGAGTCATTTAAGAAACCCATGCTTCTCCTTACATGTTGACCAGGATTGAATAATGCCCTTTCCTTAATAATGGAAAAGAGAAGTACCCTGATCACCTAAATAAGGAAGTTACAATAGTGTAATTTCCATTCATTAGTTCATCTATAATCCCCTCTATTCCATTAGTCTTCCTTCCTTGTTGACCATATAGTCCTCTTAGGCAATTAGGCCTAGAGACTTGATGTTAACTATTTGAATGAATGGGATACATAAATATAATATTATGAATAGGTGAATTTGAATTTTATAGGTCTAAGAAAACATACTATACCATGATTTATACTTCCTAATAATCTCACACCTACAACTCTACCTCACTTAGGTGACTAGGTCACCTCCCTTTAACACATCTATATTGCCTATTTAACATAAACGTATAGTGGTATTTATAGGGGGTTTGTGAGAATTTTATGATATAATATGGTATAATACATCTCAAAATAACTTATTCCATGATTATAAACCATCCATCAAGTTTTTCACCCTAAAAATGTCACTAATCCTTATAAAATAGAGTTTTAGGGGGGTCTATATAATATTCTGTACAAACTAGTAGCATGAAAGGGATATCCTATGAGTTTAATATGTGATTAAAGTATTATTATGGGAATTTTAATGCATATATATGTAAATATTTCATGATATTCTCTACTCAGTCACTATTAGGGTTTAGAGAGGGTTTTGGAGGTCCACCATCTTTATGATGGTTCACAAAGTACAAGAATCCAGCACAAAACCTTTTACCATGGATATATTTACCATATAACCACTCAAATATCCTAAATAGATATTACTCTGATGTATTTTTTAAGAGAGATATGAGTGAAAGTTGGTAGACATCAATCTCTTTGTAAGTATTTTGGATAGGTTGCAATCTTAGTGATAGTTAATTGAGTTGGGCTTATAAAACCAACTCTTTCCTCCATGGATGGTGATTTATTATTAGTAACCAAATACTCTAAAATAATTGGTTCTTATTTCTCTTGACATAAAATATATGACTATTTGAATTAGTAGCTCAAGGTGGCAGCCTAGGGTAGTGCATCTTAAGATAGGTCTTAATACTAAGCTTGATGATTCTTTACTTTCCTATACCTAAAAAAATATTATTATGACATGTAACATCATTATATACCTTTTCATGTCCTTAATAATTATTTTAAGGTTTTGATATGTCACAAAGATGGAGGTGAGGTCTTTAGACCTAAGGATGGATTTAGGCCTTTAAGGTCTAAACTGACCTTCAAGACCCTAGGTCACCTATATGTGAGTTGGTGATATCAACATCATAATATAATATTTATCAATATAATCTCACATTTTAAATTTGATTATAGCTATCTAGACTCTATTTCAATCTCCTTTTCTCTTAGGTCTGCATTTAAGTCTCATTGCTAGCATGTGTGCTTGATGGTAGGTGTTATAGGCCTTGGTATTCTCATTAGTTATCTTATAAAATTTATAATTTGTTGGAATAATGTTATTTTATCTAATGTATTGTTAACACCTATTTCAATTTTTCCCTTTCTAACGATGTTCTCTGCATACTTCTTATAACCCTACCTAGGGTTTATGAGTAGCCAAACATGTGTATCCCTAGTTGTTGGTTTAGTGCCTTCCTATCTCATCTTGAGGCTCAAATCATCATGAAACATTTTCATTCCTATCTCACTTTCCCCTTAGATGTATCCAAATTTCCAACAACCCTAAATAAGAAAATGTCCTCAGTTCATATACATAGGCATGTGAAATAAGTTTTAGGCCTAATTAGAATATTAATCCTTCCTTTGATTATATAAAAGGATTAAATATTCATCCAATATTGATGAAATAAATAAAATAATTCATATACCCTATTACTCTCTTATTCATGTTACACTTATGCAGTGTTTCTTATACTTTGCTTTCTTACATGACCCTACATGTAGGTGGTAATTAGGCCTACATCTTGGTTGAGTAGGTGTGAGTGATAAGCCTTTCCATCATGAAGGTAATATTATTAGTTGTTAATATTCACATCCTTAATATGGATATATTGATATTATTTCACTCAATCCATTTTAATACATCCTAGAATGGGCTCCTTTGCTTAATTTTTATTTCATGCATAGTCAGGGTAATATACACCAAATTCTACACTTATTAAATATGTGAAAGTGTGTATTACTTCACTCTAGTAGCACCTTGAAGTCATATTTACCATCAAAAAACATTTATCCATCATCAACATATATATATTAGACTTATTAACGACTTCTAACTCATCCACTTGGCCTTTATGACTGTTTATAGAATACAGTCCTAATATGTTGCCTATGTGAGATATGAAGGTGAGGTTTCATTTTGGAGTGAGTCTTCCACATCTCCACTTAAAAATTTATAAAATTTTTCCATGTTTCCATTTTTCCTCCTATAATTTATCTGACCCTAAATAATCACTCCTCTACACACATGTTCTCTATCCATAGTCATTTGTAGATGTTGAACTTTACACTCTTGATTATGTGAAAGATGAAGATCTAAGTTTTCTTATTCATTGAAAATTATCTACTATTCACACATCTCTAATTTATACCATGTAATTACAAACCATTTTCACTTCATACATCTTCAATTCTCCTTAAAATAGGTTTTTATGTTCAAACTACCCCATTTTCATAATCAGGCTTGTGGGTAATAGTTTATATCTTGGCTAAGTGAGTCCATTTGAGGGATGATTTAGTGTTACATTTTTTCCTTGATCCACCAACATTTTGATAACCCTATTTTTCTACTGATAACCTTTTAATTGTTTTAACTTAATCACACCATCAATGTTTCTTCAATATTGCCATTGCAGTCCTATGCGGATGAAGTAGAAGTCTTGATTGAGTTCATCTCTTTGGTGAGTTGATGGAATTAGTCTCTAAAAAACCTTGCTCTTAATGTTTAAGATTATTTTTATTAATTAATGAAACTCCTTGATGCTCCTTAATGACTTCAACACCCATCCAAACAAAAAACACTACTTAGTCTACATCATAGACCTATAGGTGATCTCAAGTATACTTGGGCTTGTCAAAGTGAATATATTCATCTGCTTTAGTATAAATCATATAAATTGATTAATATGTAAATATTATCACAAATTTGATGTTTTTATAAAGTTTTTTTATGATTAGTGAGAAAAAGGATTATTTAGACATTGTAAAACCCTAGAAAATTTTCTTTGGAGAGCATTAGGCAAGTTTGTAGACTCACTAACTTGGTTTAGATTACTTGCTTGTGAGTGATCACCTGAGAGATGAGGTACACCATCACTCTATGGGTTTTGAGTCTATTTAGTCACAAAAATCATTTTTTTTATATCCTTAAGGAGGTTTAGAATATGTTTGATCCCTAACAAACCCTTTACAACCATTGGAGATCCTGAAGCATTAAGAATCAATTGTTATCAACTTGTAGTCTAGTCTAAGGAATGTTTATTGTCTCTTGATGTCTCACACATGTGAACCATTAGTTTGGAAGGATGGGTATGGACTTTTAGGACCCATAAAACACAAACACAAATGCAAATTTGTAAAACCATTTCAATAATGCACCAAGAACGATGCAATTTTTACCCCTACATAGATGATGAAGGCAAATATAACTACTTAAGTTCTTAATGTTTGTTCAAAAATCACAATCTATGGATATAAAAACTAATTCCAAGAATATAAATTTTATGAGACCATTTTATTTTCCCAAAATCCTTGGTCCTCATCATATGTCTCATGTATAGATAGAGAACAAACTTGAAGTGCTATCCATGGCTACGAAAGAGCTTGGTGGAAGAAATGGACAAGTTTTTGGCATGTTTTGGATATTTTGGATGTGAAAATTCACTGATATACCTAACATGAACCCTCATGAAATGATTGACCTCCCATTGTATATACCTAACTATACATATTTGTATAATCTTGTAAAACACATTTTAACACCTTATTTTCTAGCATTTTCTCAAGTTTTAGACCTTGAAATGCCATTAGAGGATGAGAGGATGGAAAATAGAATTCAAATAACATTTGAAAATAGATGATCTAATTGGGGAATTTGAAAGTGTACACACATAATATTTTTAACTTTTATTAATTACTAGTGCTTTACATCTTATTTTGAACCCATCAAGACTTAATATATTTGAGTCCATCCCCTAAGGGGAGTAATGGGAATGGGGTGGGTAGAACTTTAGTGATTTTTAGGATTATTGTCCCTTATTACCACATTATTACCAATCTAACCAAATCCAAAAAGCATTCCCTAAGCTACTTCTCCTCCCTTGAGTATTCCTCTAGTATTTTTCTCTTTCATTACTCCTTTTCTTGTCTTAAACTCATTTTAGACTATCATCTATACTGGGTTGACTAGGTTGACCCAGTGAAGTCTAGGGTATTCTTTAATTTCTTTAGATTTTATCCTTTCTTTTGACTTAGCTCATACTTGGTAAATTATCCCTAAAAAAACACTAGGTTAACTAGGTTGACCTTGCATAGTTGATGTTTTAAGAAGGATTTAGGGTAAGATCTACATATATATACAAGATCATTTTAGTCATTATTCATATGAGTAATCAAGAGTTATTATTTGCTCGTGTTTATTCATAATCTATTCTTCCACCATTCTACTTGAGGAGACTTAGCTTAGGTTTCTTATTTGGAAAATATAGTCTTGTGGATAAGTCTTGGATGCTTTGGCCTTTCTTAATGATGTTTAAAAACCACAACAACCTCTTTTGAAAACCCTTTAGCTAAGTGAGAGAGTGAGTCTCAATAGGTTCACATTCAAGTAAGTATATTCTAAATTTGTTCTCTTCTCTTTTAGTTGATAGAAGTAGCATAAGTGTTGGCTAGACTAATACTATCTTTCATATTTTATGTATTAGGGTGTTACTCATACTTATTTTAATTGAAATTCCCTATACATTTTTATTTTATTGCTTCTAACACCCACTTTATGCCACAATCTTTGTTATGCACTAGATTAGATTTTACTTTCTTACTATTAGTATAAGTGAATGTTTTAAACCTTAGGATTCCATTAGGGCTATTATGTGATTATGTTAGACTGTAGGCTTTAGAACCCTTCCTATCACGATATGTTGTGACAAGTGATACAAGTGATCCCCTAATCAAGTCTATCAGATCCCTATATTGGTCATGCTCCTATTTAACAAGTGTATCCCAATCAAAAGTCTAAGTATGATCTATCTTATCTAATCTAGGATTAATTTTTATAGATGGTGTATTTCTGATTACATACATTCTAGTGATCCTAACTTGACCTAACCCTTGTAGGATTTATTCACTTTTACCTTCATTTATTTTATTTATTTTTTATCATCATTTTATCATATATTTTGACATATTGGATTGATTTTGTTGACCTAGATTTTTATCTTTATGTTAGGTTTCAAGAATAGACAATTAGATCAATGTAGTTGATCGAGTATAGGTTTCTAGATTTTTAGACACCTAGCTCAGCCTACTAGATCGACCTTGCTCACCCCTTATAGTTTTATCACTTTTTTAGTAGGCTTCTTTATATCTTGATTAATTATGTCAACTTAGTTTGTAGGTTTCTCATGCATACTTCAAGTTTATTCATTAGAAATCTTCTTTCATTACATCTATGATCCACCAAGGTTCCTTTATAATTTTCTAGTTTTTAGTTTTTTGTATTTCATTTCATAGTTTGTTGTCTTCAAAACTACCTTTGCAAAGTCAACTAGATAGACACTGCTGACCCAGTTCTATTTTTTGTGTCATATATAGAATAACTAGATCAACATTACCAATCTAGTTTATTTTTATACTTTTCTTCTATAGTATAGGTTTGACCCTATTCTTTTTTTTTTGCATATAATATAAACACTATATCTTGTTTCAAAGTTGGAATTAACCTCATATCTACTAGTAATTAGTTCACAACTTTATTTTCTTATTACTTTCATGCTTATAATAGTACACAGTCTAATTAGGGGATTTTTAATAAATCACTTATTTTCACTATTTATATTTTATACACACATGACCAAATAAAAAACATAAACATATACTTTAAAATTATGTCTACCCTAGGCCAACCTACATGGATTGCATCACCAAAGGGGAAGTTGACTTGATGCTCTAGTCAAGTATAAAACCATGGTTAATGGTATATTTTAGCTATGTACCTGACACTCTTATCACTATGGTGTGTGAAGTGAGGGGTTAGGAAATAATACCAAGCCTATATCATTTCAACTATAGTCCATTTTATTCCAAACTACCTAAAACCATCCTTAGATTACTATCTAGTACTTTTCTTATAGCCAACTTCCAATCACATTTAAAATCTTTCTTAATAATCTAATTAACAATCAGGATGACCAACTAGTTAACTTTAATTTTCAAGTTGTTTTCTTGCTCTTTGATTAATTGTGTGTCAAAAACCTTACATTACCTAGAATTAGTGAAAGGTTTTGTTTTGTGTGCTTTAATTATGTTGGCCAGCATTGATCTAGTTGATTATTTATTTCCTTTCATCTCTTACTTTTCTAGATTAGCTAAAAAAATATATCTTTTTTAAATTCATAACTTGTTATCATCTTGTTCTTTCTCCCTACCTACTATACTAGATCAACCTATTTGATCTTGTATCTTTTTATCCCGTATTCACTACACTAGATCAACCCAATTGACCCTATACAGTCTATAGCTCCTTTTCCATCTTTTTCTTACCTATGTTCATTATACTAGATCGACCCAGTAGACCTTGTATAGTTTATAGGCCCTTTTTCTATAATTATTTAACCTAGTCAACCATGTACTATCTTCTACTTTCCCTATCTATCAATCTAATTCCTTATCCATCCAATTTTGCATTTTGTTCACTTCTTTTCAGTCAACATGAAATCTCCTATTAGAATCTTCTTGCATAGCTTGAATCCATTTAGATACTATATGAAATGTGCATTTCTTCCTCTCTTTTCCTCCCAAGAGTACCATCACTCTTGGGGCACCTCTCCTCCTCCTTCATCTATAAATTCTAATATGGTTGAAATAACACTTCAAGATGAAGTTGATGGATCTGATCCTTTCTAACTTACCAAAAAACTTCTCAAAATATTCAAACTAATGTGTAAGTGATTAATAAAAATTTACTTAATAATCCCACTAATCTTTCTTCTAGCAATCCTCTCCCTAATATCAATATGGGGAGTGCTCCTAAAAACACCAACCCACCTCCCAATACAACCAAACTTTTAGCCCAAGTCATCCAAAAAATGAACATTTTGAAAAATTCTAATTCTAACCAAATGATGCAAATTTAACAACACTTAATCAATGTGGCTAATCAACCTCCAACTATTCATCCTCAATCTAATCCTAAGTATATCCCTCCACCTATTAGGTATGCCTTGGTTAATGTTATTATTCAACCCATAATGAATAACAAGATGCTTCAAACTAGTCAAAGTCAACCTTTAGCTCCGTTTATTGTTTCCATTGATATTGGTAACATATCTTCAACTATCAAATATGATGGGACTAGGGAACATACCTCATTTCTTAAAGCCTTTAAAATCCTGTACAAAGAGTGGATCCAAAATAATACATTCACCACTACTAAACTCCTATTCAAAAAATTTACCTGTGATGTATTAGAATGGTATAATAAACTAACCCAACATTATATTTGGTGACTTGAATATTTGGTTAATTATTTGGTTAAAGAGTTTCAACACAAAAATCTTCTTAAAAATTGTCTTAGCCACTTTAGCAATGCTAAACAATCCCCAATTAAATTATATCATGACCTTATTAAAAGATGGAAATCTTTAGCTCATAAAGCTGATCATAAGATGAATGATGATAAATTATTCAAACTCTTTATCATAAATTTAACTCCTACTCTCCAATGCAAGGTTCAAACATTTGCTCCTCAAATACTTAATGAAACTCTTGATCAAGCTAAGCATCAATATTTTCTTATGAAGCATTTCGAACCTAATCATAAAATTCTTAAAAGATCTTTCCAAACAACTAATTCTATCATTAGTAATACTCTACAAAAAAAATAAAGAGTTTCCAATAATTATATTCCTTCACCTTCTCATATACCTCTTTTAGTTCAGCAAATGAAACAAGTTTTACTACCCTAAAAACCTTTCATCTATCCCAAGGCTCCTCTTAAGTGGTATAACCTTAATCTATTTTTCTAGTTCCATGCTGAAATTGGGAATTCTCATGAATCTTGTAGATGGCTCAATAAATTTGTTGTCTCATATATGCTTGGTGATTCATTCAATCATGAAGCTATGATCTATCTTCATTGCAAAGAATACATTGTTTCTTCCCACAAATGACAAATTTTCAAATTTTCTACCTCTAATAACCAAAAATATTCTTCTAATAATCAAGAAAATATCAAGGATGTTTGTGACATCAATGATGATTATGATCAATATTATAAAAACTCTCAATATGTCAACACTACCAAGGTCAATTATCATCATAAACTAAGTCACAAAGATATTTTTACCAAGCCTAAAAAGACATCTTTAGAAGAATAAATTCTTAAAGATACTACCACCACTAATATTGATTTAGAAGCACCTGAAGAATAACTTCATCCTTCTGATCCTCCAACCACTTCTATACCTTCTAAAACTTGTGCTGGTTATTTTAAATCTCATTAGAAATTTTCTGAAGAACTCAACTCTATGCGTTATAAGATTCCTCTTATGGAGTTGTTTCATACTTCATCCTATAATCATAAATTCCTTATGTAAAAACATAAACAAATTGAAGATCCATCCTCCATTGATGAAGAAACACCTTCTATTGAATCTCAACCTATTAATGTTAACACCATTAAAACCTCATGTCCCTCTTCCAAACCTTCCATTGAGTTTCTTGAAGAGGACATGATTAATGATGAAATTGATTTTCATACTGATGATTTGTCACTCATTATTAAAATAGCCATTAATACCACTCTTATTTAAAAAGTCTTAGTTGATGAGGGCTTTGGTATTAATGTTACATCCTTATGGATCATATAATAACTTGGTTATAACAAATACCATCTTAACCAAACCAATCTTACTTGTCATGGTTTTGATAAGAATAATCAAAATCCACTTGATTGTATTTAATTTCTATTAACCATAGGACCTAAGACCATTTTATCCAAGCTTATGGTCCTTAATCTCCCTTTATCTTATAATATCCTTCCTGGTTGTCCATGGACCCATTAAAAGTAAGCTATTTCTTCTTCAATTAGTCAATGTATTAAACTCTTGTATAATGGAAAATGGTAAAATCATGAAGTTTTTCCCAATCCATAGAGTATCTAGCTTCCTAATCCTAAACATCAATATCATATTCCTACAAATCTTAAGATTAATAATGCTCCTTTACCTGAATTCATCAACACGAGTCCTGATCTACAAGTTACTCTTGCAGATTATGATGATCATCCTAATGAATTGCAACACACTTGAAATAATACCAAGTTGCCTCCATATATTTTGTAATAGATTCCTCTTTATCTATTACCAAGATATTATATTGTTCCTCTTATTGATGAGATTACCAACTTTACTACTCCATGCAATGCTTAAGAGCCTTTTTTATAGTGGATAAATTATTTCAAGATCCTCTCATCAAGTCTCCTTGTACATTTAGCAATACTGGGATTCACCTTCTAAAACTCCCCTAGATCCTCAAGCTTGTATGATTTCTCTAACATATGATGATAACTATACCATGACCCAAGATCAATCTATATATTTGGATGTCCAAAATTATTATAAAACTTTAGCCTTAATCCATGCTTTTAATTAGGACGTGCATACCATTTTTTGGGATCGTGCCATAGATATTGAGGGTCATGTGCCTCATATCAATCCTCCTCTTACTAATACTCCTTGGGTGGTTGAATAAATTATACCTTAACAACCTATGGAATTTCCTACACCTTTGGATCTAATCATTGCATCTAATCCTTCTCCCATAATTGAATCCATTGATATACCAATCTCTTTTATTCCATCTACTTCTACTCCTGAGATTATGCTTGGTGCCAATGTATTTGATGTCCATCAGATTCATTCAAAGTATGATAACCATGGAAATAAAAATTTTGATCTTGAATTAGATGTCAAATATTATGGTCTTCTTTCTACCTTGCCTAGTGATGAAGCTATTCTTTAGTTACTCCATGCATAGGAACCTCAACTTCCTCGATAGCATCATAAGCTTAAAATTTTAAAAACTAAAACTCCTTATTTCAGCAAATTCATTGCTAGTATTGATCCTAAAACAAATCCAATTTTAGCCTTGCCTAATGCACCATATCACTTTAAAGATGGTAATTCCATGCTTATTGAAGAAACCACTCTCATTGAATATGGTACTCTATCTTATCCTTGACTGATTATAGTTTTTCAAGATATTTCACCTATATAATATGATTATTTTAGATTATTCTTTAAAAAATATCATTAAACTTTCACTTGGTCCTATAAGGACATGTCTGGCATTAACCTTAGCATTGTGGTGCATAACATAATTACTTATCCTGATGCCAAGATTGTGCATCAAAAATAAAGAAAAATTATGCCTAAATTTTCAACCTTATGTCATAAGGAAATAATCAAATTACTCAATGCTAAATTTATCAAACTAGTGGATTATTCTAAATGGGTATCCAACACTATATGGTTATTTGCATTTGTATTGATTTTTGTAATCTTAATCTTTCTTATCCCAAGGACAACTTCCACTTACCTTCAATAGATGTCATAATTGATTTCATGATTGGTTATAAAATGTTATCTCTTATGGATGGTTTCTTTAGATACAATCATAGTCATATCTCTCTATAATACCAACATAAGACTACTTTTAGAATGGAATGGGGCACCTATTTCTATGTCAAAATGCCCTTTGGTCTTAAAAATGCTAGAGCTACTTACCAAAGTGCAATTACTCACATATTTCATGATCTCATTCACAAAATTTTTAAAACCTATGTGGGTGATCTTATTTATAAATCTAAACATCATAAGAATCATCTTTTCAATCTTTATATCATCTTTGATCATCTCTTTAAATATAAAATTAGACTTAATCCTTAAAAATGTGTCTTTGGAGTCACATCTAGTAAATAGTTAGGATTTTGAGTCTCTTTCCATAACATTTATGTTGATCCTTCCAAAATTAGTGCTATCATCAACATGCCTATTCATCATTTTATTCCTGACATTCATACTCTTTTAGGCAATCTTGGGGAAATTAGATGATTCATCCCTAAAATGTCATGTCAAATTCACTCTATTAATTCCCTTCTCAAGAAAAGTACTACTTTATAATGGATGTATCCATGTCAAAAATCCTTTGATAACAAGGAAAAGTCTTTGATTCATCCACCTACAGTTCATCCTCTTTCTAATAATAAATCTTTGATTCTATTACTTCTTCCAAACTTATTTCAATTAGGGAAATGCTTGCCTAACAAGATGATATGGGAAGAGAGTATGTTATGTACTACATTAGCTAAGGCCTCATCAACTATGAAATACATTATACCAAAACTGAGCATGATTACCTTGCTATCTATTTTGTGGTTAAAAAGCTTTGTCATTATGTGATTTACCAAACTAATTATGTCATTGTTCATTCTAACCCCCTTCCTCATTTCTTCTCCAAATCCTTTCGTCCTAGAGATAGAATTAGCAAATGGATGGTCCTCCTTATGGAATTTGATATTTATATCATCAGTAAACATTTTTTTGAAGGGAAACTCATAGCTAATCAACTTAATTCAACTCCCATTCAATCCACTTCTCTTCAATATGACCTTCCAGATAATAATATTCTTTACATTAAAGGTCTTAATCAAGCTATCTCTCTTAAAGATAACTTTCATAGCTTTTCCATTGATATTGAATCTAATAATCTTGAAGAATCTTCCACTCCCTATATTATTACTAAAGCAAAGGTAGTTATCAAGGACATCCCTAAAATCAATGTTAACTTTCATGAGGATATTTGGACCCTCCACCTTGATGGTGATAAATTCCCTTAAGGAGCTAGGGCAGGTTTTATTCTCACTATTCCTCTTCGTAAGATCATTCCTTTATATTTTCATTTCACCTTAGATGTCACCAATAATATGGATGAGTATGAATATATTATCTTAGGCATATGAGCTAATCTTGATTTAGGAATTCAATACCTTCATGCTTTGGGTGATTCTCAATTTATTTGCCATCAAGTTAATGGTGACTATCAATGTAAACGTTAGAACCTTATTACCTATCATCAAATTAAAACCACTCTCACTAATAATTTTATATCTTTCACTATTGAGCCTATTCTTAGAGATCAAAATTCCATTATTGATTTTCTTGCCTCTTCAGCTTCTCTATTTCATCCACATCAAGTTATTTCTAGTCCTTTTATTATACAAATAAGAAAATTTGTATTTTCAACTCAACCATTAAATTCACTTATCTATCATATTGAGGTTGTTACCATTATATAGACCTTGGTATAAATACATCATTCAATTCTTAGAACATCAAACTTATCCTCCTAATTTAGATTTTCATGAAAAGACATGCATTCATAAAAAAGCTTTCAAGTATGTATTTTGACATAATATCATTTACTATCACAATGTTGAAGGTACCTTGTTTTGTTGTGTTATGCAAGATGAGTTCCCTCCTATTTTTGAACAAGCACATGGGGGAATTTATGGTGGTCACTATAGAAGACATGATATAACACATAAATGCCTATGTATGGGTTACTGCTAGCCTACTCTTGAAAGGGATGTAATTGTCTATGTCAAAAAGTGCACTCCTTATCACCTTCATGATGATCTTATCCATTCACCTCCTATAAAAATTTAAAATATTAAGTACTCATGTCCATTTTTCACATGGTTATTTGATCTCATTGTTAAACTTCCTCATTCCTGAGATGGGCATGTCTCTATCATCACTACTACCAAATATTTTACCGAATGGGTAAAATCAATGACCCTCATTAACATCATTGGTCCTAAAATTTATAAATTTATTATTAAATAAATTATTTGCCTCTTTTTAATTCCCCATACCATCATTTATAATAATGGTAGGAATTTCAAAAAAACATGTTAAATAATTTTGCAATAAATTCAAGATCAATCACAAGTTTTCCACACCTTATCATGCACAATACAATGGTCAAGATGAGGCCACCAATAAAATTATCAAAAAAATTCTCCATAAGATAATTCATGAAACTTGCACAGACTAGCATATTCATCTTTACCCTATACTTTGGGACTATCAGACTAGCATATACATTGCCACTGGGGAAACTCCATTTTCTTTGGTATATTATTCTGAGTGAGTTCTTCTTTTAGAAGTTGAGCTTCCCTCTCTTCATGTATCTCTTCATGGTATTATTAATAATGAATAATTTCATGAATCTCACCTTCATACCCTTGATCTTCTTGATGAATGCCATCTTTTTTCCTTACAACATAACTACTAATACAAAGCTTGCATTTCTTGACAACATAGCAAACATGTTAAAGTTTTAATTTTTAATGTTGGTGATATTGTCCTTAAATTAGATTAAACCCATGATAAATAAGGTAAATATTCTAAAAATGGTGGGGCCCATATTTAATTAAAGACATTCTTGGTCCTAGCACTTACCATATTCAAACTAATGAAGGCCATGTTTTCAAAGAGCCCACCAATGCTTAATTATTTAAAAAGTACTTTGCCTAAACATTTACTTCTTGTCATGTTTTCTATCTATATCTATCTAACAATTTTTATAGGTTACTTAATCACATGTCTCTCCCTCTATAGTAGTTTCCTTCCTTTCAAAAACCTTTAGTCTTCCGTTTTGGTCTTTTGGTTTATTGTTGTACCATTGTCTTCCTTATCTTCTTGTATTTTATCTTGTATTTTTCACCCTTTAGGTATTTATTTTGTGAGTTGCTTTGTAAGACTGTAGATAGGACTTGCCATTTTTCATAAAATTGCCATCTTTTATATATTTTTATTTCATTATTGTTGCTTGCTAATGTTTTTTGGCATCCTCTGGGTCTTTCTTTTGTGAGTTTCTTTGTAAGATCATGGATAGGACCTAATATCCCTCATAAAAATACCACTATTTCTTTGCTTACCTCATTTTACTTTATCTCATGCTTATCAACACCCTCATGGGTCTCTCTTTTATGAGTGACTTTGTATGAACATGGATAGGACCCATCCATCCTCATAAAATTACCATCCTTTTCATGTTTTTGATCCTTTTTCTCAAACTTTAGCTTTTGCTTCTTTTGTTAGATGAAATTTACACAATAATGTATATTATCATGTTTTTCTTTACTTCTATCTTTCCTATGATAAAGAATCACATTTTAATGTCATTGTTCTTCACCCTTTGACACATTTTTTTTTCCAATTTGAAGTAATTTAAATTGTTCCATATTTCATTCCTCTTTATTTCCCCTTCCTTTCACTCCACAGTGGATAAAATAAGGTCAAAGTAAAGATAGAAATTTTATTTCACCTATATTTATGAGACTCTTAGACCCTATGCTCTTTGAATTTTCTCTCTTAGAAAACTTATCTCAAGTACTCAAATGAAAGTCATCTTTAGAAATCATGTTAGGTTTTCCAAATCTATATGGAGGAGGAATAGAAAAATCCATCAAGAAAGTTAAAATCCAAATCATTTAAACAAAATTCAATGATATCTAAAAATAAACATACAAATTTAAAAAGTCTAATCACACTAAAAGACATGATTCAAAGCACATATTATTCTTCTACTCAAAGCTCAAAAACCATAGTCAGCCTCAGAGTAGAGTTGAGGCCCTCTAGGGTGTGGTAAACTAGTAGATTAGAAGAGAATAATAAAAAAATATTTTAGTGCTAACTACTTTATCACATAAGTACCCAATGTTCATAGTAAATCAATGGCTCTATAAGGGGTCCTGAAGAATATGGAACACATCGTGGGGAGGTAGGTCTATTTTAATTTTCATGCATATAGCCTTCATGGGATGATATATATACTCCATTTGTTGACCCAAGATTTGTGTCTCTAAGAGAGGTTCTTCATAGTCATTAAGGTCAAAATTCCTCTTGTTTTGACAAACCTAATTTGAGTGTTTTGACTTTGATAAAGAATTCCTCTACCCTAGTTTTTCCTTTATTCTCCCCTCCACCCATTTCATTTTCCCCCCTTGATAGACAAATTGTGATTCCAAATATGTTTTCCCTTCTTATTTAATTCCTTCTTCTTCACCTCTTAAAAACATGCTATCACTACTTTATTTTAATTTTATCTATCCTTAGAGCGAAACAACATGTTTGAGAAACTATCGATTCTTCTTTGTTACACCATCATTTTACATTTAGTAAACTTAATTTAATTTCCTTTTACCATTTATCATGATTTTACTATCATAATATTATAGACACTTGAGTTTGTACACTTTTTACATTTTTTAGTGAGGTTGGCTTGTTACTTCTCAATTGACAATGTTGTTTTCCCTTTTATGCATCTTTTTTTACATTACTGAGTGAGATGTGGTTTGTTACTGCTCATTCATCAATGTTATTTTACCATTTTGTTTAGTATTTTTTTATTCATTTTTATTTTACCATTATGTTTGACATGTATCCTTGGTTTAACGTGGTGAGTTTTCCTTTCTTACTTAAGGATAACTTGTTTGAGTTTTTTGGTCTTTAGTAGCCTTGGCTTTTCAAATACCTGATTTGTTTTTGTTATTTGACTTAGTCATTTGGTCTGACATAACACCTATCACCACAACTTTCCAAATTTCCCATGTACATCATATCCACATAACATCACCTATCTTGTCTTTTCCTACATTTGTTTTTTTTTTTGCTCTTTAGTTTTGTATTCTTGGGTTTGTTGAAAGTAGTCTCTACTCCTTACACAACCAAAACTAACAACAAAACAGACAACCATTACATGAAAAAGGAAATTCAAGGTACTCATTGAAATTAATTTTTAGTTATTTAATTTTTAGATTAGTTTTCCTTTTATTTATTTTATGCTTTTAAAATACTGTAACTTTTTTTAGCATCAGTGTTATGTTTGTCCTTATGTTTTTTATTGAAGCACCATCCCCTTTTACACTATAGTGATACATGATGAGATTTGAGTGGGCATATGTATACACATAATATTTTCAAATTTTATCAATTATTGATGTTTTACATCTTTTATTAATCCATCAAGACTCAATATCTATGAGTGCATGCCCTAAGGGGTACACTGGGAAAGGGGTGGGTATACCTTTGGTGATTTGTAGGATTTTTGTCCCTTATTTACACATTATTACTAATCCAACCAAATCCCAAAACCATTCCCTAAGCTACTTATCCCCCATGAGTATTCCTATAGTCTTTTCCTCTTTCATTCCTCCTCTTCTTATCTTAAACTCTTTTTGGACTATCGGTTGTACTTGGTTGACTGGGTCAATCCAGTTTAATTTAGGGGTATTATTTACATTCTTGGTTTATTAGAATTTCAATTGAATTAGCTTAGACTTGGTAAATTATCCCTTAAAACACATTGGGTTGATTGGGTTGACACTATACAATTGATGTTCTTGGAAGCATTTAGGGTAAGATCTACCTATTATACAAGATCATCTTGATCATTATTCATATGTGCAAATCAAGATTTATTATTCAGTCACACTTCTTCACAATATGATCTTCCACCATTATATTTTAAGAGAATTAACTTAGGTTTCTTATTTGGAAAATTTAGATTTATGGATAAGTCTTAGATGATTTATCCTTTCTTAGTGATCCTTAAAAACCACAACAACCTCTTACAAATCCCCTTTGGATAAGGGAGAGATTGAGTCTTGATGGGTTCACATTCAATAGTATATTGTAATTTTGTTTTCCTCTCTTTTGGTAGATAGAAGTATTATAAGTGTTGGCTCAAATAATACTATCTTTCATATTTTATATATTAGGGTGATACTCATACTTAATTTAATTTAAGTTCCCTATACATGTTTATTTTATTTCTTCTAACCCCCACTTTGTGCCAAAAGCTTTGGTGTTCACTAGATTAGATTTTACCTTCTTGTTATTAGTATAAGTCAATGTTTTAAACTTTAGGACTCATTAGGTTTATTATGTGATTGTCCTAAACTATAGGCTTTGGAACCCTTCCTAGCATGATATGTTGTGACAAGTCATACAAGTGATCCCCTAATCTAGGCTAGTGGATCCCCATATTAGCCATGCTCCTTTTTAACAAGTGTATCCCAATTGTAAGTGTATGTATGATATATCTTATCATATCTAGGATTAATTATTAGACATGATGCATTTATGATTACATATAGAAATGATGTATTTTCAAAAATGTTAGACCCATTTGGTTAGTGAAAGATGGGTTTGAACTAAAAAATGGATCCTTTTATGCATGTAAAACTACCTTAAAATGATAATATGATTGAAATGAGACCATTTTAGGACCCTTATAAATAATATGAAATTAAAACATTCCATTTTCCAAAGGATTAAAAAGCAAGTATACTCATATAACATGTTTTAAATGTCATGATGGCTTAGAGAGTGAATCAAGGTTTGAAATAGGCTTAGATAATTGAACCATGGAGAATGACTTTAGATACATACTAAGACCTAATGTTATGACTCAAATGAGGATTTTACACCCCTCACATTTGCTAGCAATTTGTATCTTTAATAAATGGCTTAAAATATGCCTAAATGCAATGTGAACTAGAAACCTCAAACTTTTCAAATTACCTTAACTTCTGCTAGGAAACCTTAATCTTGTCAAACAAAGATTTGAACATTCTCTATGATTAAAAACCACATGATAGCTCCTCCACTCATTCAAGGACCATCATGAGGACTTGTAATATCATCCAAAGGTCTAAAGAAATTATGACATGAGTATCATTGAAGCAAGTTATATCACATATATTGACACCTTAAGCATGGCTAATAAGGCTTAAAATGAGCATTTAGAAGACCATGATGAGTTCTAGAACAACATCAACAATATTAGAGTGGTTTTCATGTTTTTTTTTTCATTTTAGGGGTTAGTGTTTGTCTTAATGCCAAACTATCAACATCTTTGGTGAATCATATGGGATGACCAACCTAATAGTCAATGAAACCCATTAACTCTCCATGATATAGTCATGAGGTTCATGGATGGCAATATAACTTCCTCACTTGGAATAACGACCAAACCAATATCTTAGAAAACCTAAAACATATATGAATACAACAACTTATAAGACAAAACAAAAAACAATAAAAAAAACAACCAAGACCATAATAATAAATTAACACATAAACATATAAGGATGCAACAAGACATGACACAAAGAAACTAAGAAAAATATCACACTAGACATGTGCTATACCACTTATTGAAACCAAGAAAATAACTAATATAAATAACTAACCTAAACCCAATTCCTTTATATTATAGGATAAAATGGGAAGGTCCTTTTATTAACATAGTAACATGGGCTTAGATTACCATATGATGACTGAAGTGCAATTAGGTATTGCTCATTGAATGAGAAGTTATAGTCACATACGGGGATATAGGCATGTTGACAGCATATTATAAGAAAAATTAGATATTATTTATATATTCTCAAGTGCATAGGTTTCCTATGTGAATCCAACACCTATTCATAATCATCCCAAACTTGCTTATTCTACATCAATAATCTCATTTCTACTTCAATCATGGGTTGCTCCTAATCAAGTTGAATAGTTTGAGGTAGTTATTGTATCATGCTTGGAGAGTTAAATTTAAGGATAGATGAATCTTTTTTTATGGAAACGTGATTCTAAGAAGGTCCAGTTTCATTTTCCAATAGTGAGGATACATATACAAATGGGAGGAGGGGCTCATATCCTTATTTTAAGATCTTAAATAAGTCATCTTCACATGAGGTAGCCTCTTGGGATGGAATGGTTGGAGGGATTCCTTCCTATTGTTTGGTGTATGCATTATTCAATCTAAATTAGATCATGGTGTTATTCAAGTAGGTAGTAACATGCCCTTTTGATGTCAAATAAACATTCTGACTGATCCTCACATGACTCTAATTTTCTTAGACCCTTTTCAAGTTGGATAGTGGTTGATGTAGGAGTAGATATATCATAGTTTTATAAATATTTGGGAATGATATTACCTTTTCCATGTTAATGTATATTTAAAAATATATTTTCCACCTTTAATGGATCATTGAAATCACCTTCATCTATTATCATAATCTAATTAGCTTGCATGATATAAAGGTCACCTTCTTCTTCAACCTCATAGGTTGGTTTGCATCCTTCTTGGCCTATTAAAACCTCTTGAAGACTCTATTAAAGGAGGTAAATTTAAATGTCATTAAGGAGATCCTTTAAATCACCTTCTTCCTATCCAATAGGTCTACATTATTTTTGGGGCTCATATTTCTCTTGTATCCCATCCTCTTTTGCATCCTTGAAGGTTGAGTTGTTTTTCTCCTTACCAAGAGTTGTATTAGTGACAAATTATTCTTATATTTCACTTAAATTATATTCATTAGCTACCAACAAAACTTTACCTTTTTCAATTGCTTCCACAATGATAGGATCCTTTTCAATAAGTAGAATGGAGGATACTAGAAATGACTCTAAAAGAGAGGTAATGTATGCTTCATTATTCTCATTCATTTGTTCACTTATGATAACCAACACCTCATATTTATTTAGCTTATTGTCTTGAATATACCTCCATGATAGGAATGATTTAAAATATTGATGAGGGAGGGATGAAGATTGAGTGGTTTCATATTTATCTTTGGATTTAGCCTCTTGGTGTAGGCTTGACTCATCTTCATTTCCCCTTACTTTACTGCTTTTCTCCAAGTTGGGATTTTGATACTAGAAACATGTTTTGTAACTAGAGGAATAAATTAATTTATATTCTCCTAAGGTTTCATTACTCTTGATGCTACCACAGACTAAGATAGGTAATCATTTTCTATTTCCACTTCTCTAGCTAGGTGAGCTTCAAAATCAATCCTCAACTAATCAGAGATTTCCTCAGGGTGATTGGGAAGTGGATGGCCCTAAAAGGTATGATATGAATCATGAAACTACACCTTATAAACACACACTTATTCCATCCTTTTCATAGTTTATTATATGGAGTTCTAGGTAGAGAAGTTTTGATGATCTTGTGGGGAACTTAAAAGGTGTTGACACTCATATGACTCAGTATTTTAGGGAGTGATGAGTTGATTGAAAGAGGATTACTATGAAATAGAGTATGGTACATGGGGATGATTACCCTAGATCTATTTCCCCTCATGAGAAACTATTCTTTATTTTATGCTTTAAACTAAACCAACTATGTTTGACATATCATTATTGAGCCTTGAATGATACTCTCTCATAAGAGATGCCCACTCCCTCTTATCTTGTTGCAATGAATCTCTCATACTCTTAATAAGATGTTTAGGAACCTCTTGACCATAACCTCTCTATGTGTCAATATCCACCATGTGTCTCTCATAACCTAATAAGGTTTGCTTAAGGATTGAAATGGATTGGTTTGAGACATGGTTAGGCTAAGTAGAAGGATCTTGATGTTGTCAATACTAATTAAAAGGATAGGTGGGATACCAAGAAGGTGAATAAGACTCATAAAGAGGGTAAATTTGATATTATTAGAATTAAGGATATTCATAAGACTAATTTGAGCTCTCATGTTATTGATAAGGGTCAATGTAGGGTTGATAGAGCTCATAGTGGGGATAGTATGGGTCGTAATAAGGATGATAAGAAACTACATGAAATACATCTCCTCCATATCCAGAGATGACACATCATGAAATAATTGAAAAACAAATAAAAGTACCAAATAAAGTAGTTTTTACCCCTAAGATGATGACTTTATGATGTCTTTCAACATGAAATGTGACTACAAATTTACCACTAAAGTGCTTAAATCTTCCTAATATCATCCAATGCTACACATTCATGATCCAAATCACTTGAATCCTTGTCTCATTAAGCATGCTAAAATTTTTAACATTCAAAATTTCACCCTAGAATGATGTTATTCAAGCCTACCTCCAAGTTTGGGGTAACATGGCATTAACCCAAAGTTATGGGTGACATATGGCTAGGCTAAACCTCTAGTTTATGGGGATAGCTCCCATGGTACATCCATTAATGTCAAAATCACTAAACCTAATATCTATTGGGGTGAAAAAGGATAGAATGAAAACATGAAAAAATAAACCTATACTACTAGAGGTGATGCACCAATATCATTTTTGACTCTATTTGATCTCTAACAACACTGATGAATAAGATGAGTAGTAGAAACACTATCTTCAAGAGATTTTAAGAAATAATGTTTCCCATAGAGATAGGATTATTTGATTATAAATTGAGGGTAATGAAAGGGAGTTCTGAGTCAAGACACTTACTATTCAAGCTTCCATTGTAAGCTGAGCCACTAATCACTTTAAGACACTACATGACCTACATAGAATAACTACTAACATATAAGTGAGGAAAGGACATACAAAGGGATAAAATGTACCACTTATAAAAATAAAACAAGTAGATAACACACTAAAAAATAACATGAATAATATACAATAGTCCATGTATTATCTCAAGAGATGATAAGTTACAAATATAGGTAGAGTTTCCTCATACCCAATTGAAAAATCCAAATAATGGACTAAAATCCTGAATATATAAAATAATGTGAGGATAAATAGAGTTAAATTTGGAATTTAATAGTAATTTATGGTTTATAAATGGTCCTCATTCCCTCACACATTAATTAAAATAGCCCTCATGACTCCCTTCATGCATTGATTTTATGGTTTGTGGTATTCAATGAAGAGTGTGGCATAGAGATGGAGTGGTGGAGGTTTTTAAATTTTTTTTGTCCGCATAAATATCATGTGTATGATAATTTAGTAAATAACTCTCCATTTTGGTAGTTACAAATGTGAATTATGATGCAATTAGCCTGCATGAGTCATTAAGTATCATACCATTCTTGTTGCATGTTGACTAGGCTTGAAAAATGACCTTTCTTTCATAATGGACATTAGAAGTTCAGTAATCACATGCATGATGTGGTTAAAATATTTTAATTTACCTACATTTATTCATATATCATCCTCTCTATGCCATTAGTCTTCCTTCTTTTTTGACCATATAGGCCTCTTAGGCAATTAGGCCTAGTGACTTGATGTTAACTAATTAAATGAATAAGAGACTTAAATAAAATATTAGGAGTAGGTGAATAATAATAATAGAAGTCTAAAAATATAATATACCATGATTTATACTTCTAAATAACCTCACATCTACAACTCTACCTCACTTGGGTGACTAGTTCACCTCCATTTAGCATATCTAGACTACCTATTTGGTACAGACCTATAGTGGAATTTTTGTGGAGTTTTATGAGTATTTTATGATTTTATATAGTTTAATACATCTCATAATACCTTATTAAATTATTTATAACCCTCCATTAATTTGTGTAACCTAAAAACAACACTAATCCTTATAAAATAGAGTTTTTTTAGGGGGCGTATAATAGTATGTATAATCCAATACATTGATGGGATCTCCTTTGAGTGTAATATTTGATATAGGTGTCCATATAAATTAATATAAATTCAAATATATAATGATCTTATCCATCAGGTCACTATTAGGGTTTAGAGAGGGTCTTGGAGGTCTACCATCTTAAAGATGGTTCATAAAGTACATGCCACCATTCCAAAACCTTTTACCATGGATATATCTCCCATATACCCCATAAAATATCTTGAATATCTCTTGGTCCCATGCACCTTGTACAAAGAGATATGAGTGAAAGTTGGTAGACATTGAGCTCTTTGTAAACATTTTGAATAGGTTATAGTCTTAGAGATGGTTCATATAATTGGAATCCTAAAACTAACTCCTTTATCTACAGATGGTGAGTTATTGTGGTCCCCAACTCCTCATCAAATAACTATCTCTGAGTCCTCTTTCCATGAATGATATGATTGTATGAATTAGTAGATCGAGGTGGCATCCTAGGGTAGTACAACTTGAGATAGGTCTTGAGACTAAGTTTGACACTTATTTTCTTTCTTCTACCTATAAAAACCTTATTAATATGTGTAACATAATTATATACATTTTCATGGCCTTAATCTTAATTTTGGGGTTTGGCTATGTCACCAAGATAGAGGTGGCATCTTGAGGTGTAAGGATGGATTTAAGCCTTGTAAGCCTAAACTGACCTTCAAGACCCCAAGTCAATTATACATGATTTAGTGATCTCAACATAATCATATCACCTTTCTTCATTTAATCTCACCTTTTTCATAGCTTCTATCTAGTTAGACTCCATTTTAGTCTCCTTTTCTCTTAGGCTTGCCTTCAAGTCTCATTGATAGCTTGAGTGCTTGGTGGTAGGTGTTAGAGAACTTGGTAGTCTCATCAGTTATCTTCAAAAAAATTTATGAGTTTGGAATATGTTATATTCTCTCATGGATTTTTAACACCCCTTCAATTTTGACCTTTCTAACTTTGTTCTCTGCATACTTTTTATATTCCTTCCTAGGGTTTATTTAGAATCTAGGGTCATGTATCCCTTATAGTTGGTTTAGTTCCTTCTTTCATCATCTTTAGTCTTATTATCATGAAACATTATTATTCCCCTATCACTTCCCCTTAGATATCTTCATACTTCTAACAACCCCAAACAAGCAAATGTCCTTAGTTCATATTCATGGCCTGTGAAGTTAATTTTATGCCTAATTCATATTTTAAACCTTCCTTCAATTATCTCAAAGGATAAAGGATTAAATTAAAAATAATTAACTTAATAAAATTATTAATATCCATTTTTCCTCTTTTTTACACCTTAACCTTATGCAAGGTTTCTTATACCTTGCCTTCTTACGTGACCGTGCCTATAGGTGGAAGTTAGGCTTGCATCTTGGTTAAGTAGGTGTGAGTGATAATAAATTTCCATCATGAAGGTATTGTTACCACTTTTTAATATTCAAATATTCATTATTAAGTTATTAATATCATTTCCCTTCATCCATTTTAAGACACCCTAAAATGGTCTATTTTGCTTAATTTGCCTTTCATGTACAGTTAGGGCAATAAATAACTAATTTTAGGCTTCTTGATTGTGTAAAAGTGTGGGTTAATTCACTTTGATATCACCTTGAAGTCATATTTACCATTATAAACATTGATATATCATCATCATAGACCTCTAAGACATCTTTACCACTTCCAACTTAGCTACTTGGTATCTATGACTATCTATAGAACATAGTCCTAATATGCTTCCTATGTGAGATATGAATGTGATGTTTTTTATTGGGGTGAGTCCTCCACATCCCCACATAAATTTTTTATAACATTTTTCCATTCATACCTTGTTCCTCATGTAATTTATCTGAACCCAAAGGAGGTCTCCTCTACACACATGGTATCCATCCATAGTCATTTATAGATGTTCAACTTTAGACTCTTGAGCATGTCTAAGATTAAGATATAAATTTTATTATTCATTAAAAATTATCTAATATTCACACCTATCTAATTTATATCATGTATTTCAACCCATTCTTACTTAATACATATTTAAGGCTCCTTAAAATAGGCTCTTGTTTTTAACTTGCTTTGTTTCTACATTCAGGCCTATGGGTAACAATTGGCATCTTAATTGAGTGGGTCCATGCGAGGTATGATTTAGTGTTCCATTATTTTATCATTCCACTAAAATTTTAATTACCATATGTTTCTCTTGATACCTTTAAATATTTTCATCTTCATTACATAATTAATGTTCCTTCAAACTTGCCATTGTAGTCGTATGTGGATAAAGTAGAAGTATTGATTGAGTTCTTCTCTTTGGTGAGTTGATGAAGTTGGTATCTACTTGAACCTATTATTATTGTTCTATATTATTCATATGACCTCATTAATCTCCTTGAGACTCTTTAATGACTTCAAAACCCATCTCAACAACCAACACTACTTAGTCTACATCATAGTCTTATAAGTGTTCTCAAGTCTACTTGGGCTTGTCAAGGCCAATCTCTTCATCTACTTAAGTATATCTCATATAACCTTTTTAATATGTGACCTTTCCTAAAATTTTGATCCATATCTCAATAGTTTGTTTAATCAGTGAGATAAAGGTTTTTTTAGACCTTATAAAACCCTAGAAACTTTACTTTGGATAGTTTTAGGCATGTTTGTAGACTCACTGACTTGGTTTAGATTGATTGACTATCAGTGATCACTTGATAGGTGAGGTAAACCATCACTCTATGGGTTTTGAGTCTATTTAATCACAAAAATCATTGATTTAGAGGTTTAAGGAGGTTTGGAATATGTTTTATCCCTAACCAACCCTTTTCAACCATTGGAGACCCTAAAACATCAAGAATCCATTGTTATCAACTTGTATACTATTCCAAGGAAATTTTATTGTCTCTTGATGGCCCAAATGTATGAAATAGTAGTGGGTAAGGATGGATATAGACTGTGAGGACCCATAGAACACACATACACACATACATTTTCAAAACCATGTTAAGTATGCAATAAAACCACTGTAGTTTTAACCCTTATATAGATGAAGGAAAATCTAAATACTTAAGTTCTTAATGTTTGTTAATAAATCATAAGCCATGAATCTATATATTGATTCCAATAATATAAAGGTCATGATAGCCCTTTCATTTTCCTAAAATCTTGGATCATCACCTTCTCTCACATGTACAGACTGAACACAAACCTATATTATTATCCATGGTTGGTAATGATATTCATGTAAGAAATATAAAGTTTTTTTGTATTTTTATGAATATTTTGAATGTGAAAATTATAGGATATACCTAAAATTAGTCCTCATGAAATTTATGATAGCCCATGTATGGACCTGACTATATAGATCCATAAAAGCCTATAAACAGTTGCAAATACCTTAATCTCTTACATTATCTCAATTTTTAGACCTTAAAATTCCATTGGAGGATGAGAGGATGAAAAATAGAAGTCAAATAACATTTGAAAATATGGTATGGTTTGGGAAGTTGAAAGGATGTATTTACACACGTGTGGGACCTATTTGGTGAGTGAAAGATGGGTTTGAACTCAAAAATGGATCTTTTTATGCATATGAAAATACCTTAAAATGACAATATGATTGAAATGAGACCTTTTTATTACCCTTATAAACAATGTGACCTTAAAACATTCCCCTTTCCAAATGTGTACAAGGCATGTAGACTCATATAACATGTTTTAAGGGTCATAATGGCTTAGAGGGTGAATCAAGGTTTGAAATAGGATTGGATAAATAAAACATAGAGAATGAATTTAGATACATCCTAAGGCCTCATTTTATGAATCAAATGAGCCTTATACACCCCTCACATATAATATTAAGGTCTCTCTTCAATAAATGGATTAAAATAGGCAAAAATGCAATGTGAACCATAAACCTCAAACTTTATAAATTACCTTAACTTATACTAGGAAACCTTAATCTTGTAAAATAGAGCTTTGAACATTCTTTATGATTTAAAATAACATGAAAAATCTTCCACTCATTTAGATACTATCATGAGGACTTAGCACATCATCCAAAGGTCTAAATTAGTTATGGCATGAGGACCCTTCAATCAAGTTCTATCACATATATTGAAACCTTAAATAAAACTAAAGAGGCTTAAAATTATTGTTTAAAAGAACATGACAAGTTATAAACCATCATGAATGAGATTAGATTAGTTTTCATGAAACATTTATGATTTTAGGGATTAATTTTTGACCTAGGAAGCCAAACTATCAACAATGATTAATTTTAGGAATTGAACCATGATTTATGCACTAGGGAAGATAGGCCCATAAACTAGAGGTTCAACTCATCAACTAGGAAACTCACACCTATAGGTGATCCCATTATATCATCTAAATTAGGTAGGCCTAAAATACCATTGCCTCAATGGTGTAATCTAGACTGACAATATTTTAGCACAGTCAATGGGATTAGTGTTCAAGTGGGTTATATCATAAAATTATAAAATTTGATGATATAAAGGATATTAAAACACTATATTGGGATATTTTTAATCAAATTTCATGCAAAAAGTGGCCATTATAAGGTATTTACTCAAGGGTAAGCACAACTATTATTGATAGGTCACTTTGCTCTCAATTTATTTCATGATGTGTAATGGCTAGATATGAAGGAGATACGTATCCTAAAATTAATTATTATCCTTACTATGACTTTTACCAAGATCATCATGAGCCTTAAAAATATTAAATTTACCCGTACCAATAGCATGATGGCCCACATCAGTCCCAATGGTACCCCTTACCAAACCCCTTAGAAACCTTCCTATCAAGACTATATCCCTCCTTCCCTCCATAATTATCCTTTCAAGATACACCTAGTTTATCCATTGAGTCTAAGTTGAAAAATAAGATTCAAATCATTTCAAGTGAGATATTGGCCTTAAAGGATCAATAATCTCAATGCATCCAATCCTACTAGATTCCACCTCCTTCTACCCAATGTCAATATCCGTAGACTACTACTATGATGAAAAACCCAAACTAAGAAGAGATAAAGGTTTCATACATCATAATAAGGATATTACCAAGCTTTCAAAACCCTTCACCCATTCTTCAAGTTCAAATTATCCATAGATGTTTAGGTATGCAAGGAGAGAAACTAGCTATGAGTGCCAAGGCTAAAGATTTCCCAAGTTGGAAGAGTGCCCCTTCACCCCCAAAACTCACTCAAGAACAACCCATATATCCTTATGTTCCTACTTTACCATCTATCCATTCATGTCTTCCTTCCATCTCCCTATTTTATGGATGACCTATGGTTTGGAGAGTAGATAAGGATTGTATGCAATCAAAAATTCATCATGTCTATAAATTAATCCTTACTTGGAGATGATAGATCATACCATACACTTCTAATTGGGGACACATTTGTTAAGAGGGAACATAACCAATATGGGGATATTCTAGACCTAATTACAGGATCTCTTACTATAACACATTATGCCATGGAGGGTTCCAAATCCTCCAATAAAGCACAATCACACAATGACCCTAAGGGAATCTTGAGTTCTTATATCTCACTAAACTAATAACAAATAAAGTAAATCTAATATAGTGCTCACCAAAGCTTATGGCACAACATGAGGGTTTAGTAAACAATAAAAACATGCATAAGAGAATATAAATTAAGCTATGTATGAGTAAGACCCTAATACATGGAATATAAAGAGTAATATTATTCAAATAAAATATTTATGCTACTTCTATCTACTAAAGAGAGGAGTAAAGTTAGAGAATACTTACCTGAATGGTGAACCCATCAAGACTAAATCTCTCCCTTGGCTAAAGGGGGTTCATAAGAGGTTTTTGTGGTTTATAAGGATCACTAAGAAAGGCCAAGGCATCCAAGACTTATCCACAAGACCATATTCTCCAAGTAGAAACCATAAGCTAAGACTCCTCAATTATAATGGTAGAAGAGAAGATTGTAAAGAAGTGTGAACACATAATAACTCTTGATGGCATATTGAAATAATGAGGAAATGATCTTTTATATATATGTGGATTTGAACCTAAAACCTTATAAAAATCCTAATCGATAGGGTTTACCTAGTCAACCGAAAATAATTTTGGATAATTATTCACTAGGTTATGAGATAGGTCGGCCAAAGGCCAAACTAGTTCCTAAGTGAAAATTAGCTGAACTTATATAGGGTCAATCTAGTCAACCTAGTATAATTGATTGACAAAAGGGAGTTAAGGTGAATAAAAGGAGGATAAAATGTGGAAAATATTGAAGTGTGAAAAGGAGGATTAATAGCTTAAGGAATGGTTTTTAGGAGCTAGTTGGATTAGTAATAATGTTCCAATAAGAGAAAAAAATCCTAAGAAGCACCAATAGTCTATCCATCCCTTTCCCAGTGCAACCTTTAAGTTATGCACTTAGAGATATTGAGTCTTAATGGGTTCTTCTAATATTTAAAGTGCTAGTATTTGATAAAAATTTGAAAATATTATGTGTATACATATGCCCCACTCAAATCTCATCACATGTAACTAAAGATGAAATAGGGGATAACACTTCAAGAAAGAACATAAGAACACATAATATTGATGATAAATTTTTATTATTATTTTAAAGAATAAAATAATTGAAATTAAATGACTAAAAAGTAAAATAACTAAAATGTAAATGTGATGTGTACATTAAATTACCTTTATTATTGGATGATTGTCTATTATGTTATTTTTTTTGATTGTGTAGGGCATAGAGACTACTTTTGACAAACCCAAAAATACAAAACTAAAGAGAAAAAAAAACATAAGAAATCCAAGATAATTGGTGCTATATGGATGGGACGTACTTGGAAATTTGGCAAGCTAGGCTAATAAGTGTTATGTTATACCAAATGACCAAGCCAAAAAAAAGATTAAATTAGGTAACCTAAAAGCTAAGGCTATTAAAGATCAAAAAACAAACAAGTAAACCCTAAGTAAGAAATGAAAACTCACCAAGTTAAACCAAGGATACATGTCAAAAAGGATGTTTGTCAAATATCAAATGTAAAAGTAGTAACAAAATGGTAAAATAATATTGATGAATGAGTAGTATCAATCCTTATCTCACACAACAATGTAAAAAGGTACATAAAAGGGGAAAATTATATTTTTGAGTGAAAATTAACAAGCCATCATCGTGAAATAATGGAAAAGGGTATAGACCCAGGTGCCCATAATAGAAGGGTAGTAAAATAAATGGTAAATGGTAAAATAAAACAAGTTTAAGAATGTAATATTATGGTATAAAGAAAGTAATCCATAGTTGCTCAAACATGTTGTTTCACTCTAAGGATAGATAAAACTAAAACAAAGTAGTGCTAGCATGTTTTTAAGATGTGAAAAAGAAGGAAGTAGAGAAGAAGGGAAAATATATTTAGAATCAAAAGTTTCTTGTCAAAGGGGGAAATTAAATGGGTGGAGAGGATAATGAAGGTAAAACCAAGTTAGATGAACTCTCTATCAAATTCAAGACACTCAAATTAGTTTTATCAAAAAAAGAGGAATTTTGACCTTAAGGACTATAAATAACTTATCTTAGCTACATAAGTATTAGGTCAACAAATGAAGTATGTAGATCATCCCATAAGAGATAGATGAATGAAAATTAAAATGGACCTACCTTCCCATAATGTGTTCCTAATTCTCAGGACCCCTTATAGAGTCATAAATTTACTATAAAGATTGGGTACTTGCATGAGAAAGTAGGTAGCACCATATATTTAATTGAATTCTCCTATTCCAATGTACTAGCCTACCATACCCAAATGGACCTCCACTCTATGTGAGGCCAAATGTGGAGTTTGAGATTTGATTAGAGATAGGAGATGTGTTTTTAATCACATATTTTGGTGTGATATTGAATTTTGAATTTTATATGTTACCTTTTGTATATCATTACCTTTTATTTTAATTGATTTAGATTTTAACTTTTTTTGATGGATTTTTTTATTCATCTTCCCTATGGATTTGGAAAACCAAACATGGGTGCTAAGGATGACTTTCATTTGAATAATGGGGACTTGTTTTCTAAGAGAGATAACTTCAAATAGCATAGGGTCTAAGAGTCTCATAAATCTAGGTGAAATAAAAGTGTTGTCTTACATTTGACCTTGTTTTATCTAATGTGGAATGAAAGGAAAGGAAATGAAGAGGAATTACACATGGAACAATTTGAATTACTTTAAATTATAAAAAAAATGTGACAAAGGATACAAAAAGGACAAAATGATAGTAATTTTGTATTACTCATCATAATAATGAGGGAAATGGAGGAAAACATGCTAACATAAATTGTTGTGAAAATTTTATCTATAAAAAAAATAAATAGTAAAAGTTGAGAAAAAGGATCAATAACATTTTCTTATAAAATGAATGACAAGATGGTAATTTTATGAGGATGTATAGGTCCTATCCATGGTCTTACACTATAACTAATAAAATAAAAACCCACAAGGGTGCCAAAAAGAATGTGAAAATAGATGAGAAATAAATGGTATTTTGTGAGGAAAGCCAGGTCCTATCCATGGTCGTACAATATAACTCACAAAATGAGAAATATAAGAGATGCCAAAACATGTGTAAAAAGAGTATGAAAATAAGATTATGGTACATCATGAGGAATATCAGGTCCTATTCATGGTTTTACAATGCAACTCATGAGAGAAATGGGAAACTAAAATACCAAATAGGGAGGACTAAAGATTTGCAATAAGAGGGAACTACTGTAGAGGGAGCGACCCATGTAAGTAACATAAAAAAAGTGTTAGATAGATAACATGAGAATAAGGAAATGTATCTACATTAATGTTAATTTCAAGGATGATCATGTGAGATAAAATCTTATGTCTCAGAAGGTTTCTTGAAGTTGAATTAGTTTGGTAGCATGTAATGGAGAATAAGAGTGGGCATCACAAGATGCCCTAAAGGGTAAGTGGATGCAGGGATGGGAATCACAAGATGTCCTAGAGTCTAAAATTATATGTGGGTGGGCATTTCAAGATGCCCAAAAGGATATATAAATGTGTGTATGGGCATTACAAGATGCCCCATAAGCTAAAAATAGGAATAAAAGATAAGAAAAGAAAAGAAACAAAGAGAACCCCATATAGTGTCTAAATGGATTCAAGTTATCCAAGATGATTTTGACAGGGGACATTATGCTTGAGAGAAATTAACAAAATGCTAAGAATAAGAAATAGATAACTTGATAAGCAAATAGAGAAAGCATAAAAAGGTACAGAGTCGATTGGGTCAACCTAGTAGAAAAAACAAGGCCTAAAAACTATACAAAGTCAATAGGGACAACCTAGTAAATAAAATAGGGTATATAAACTATACAAAGTTGATAGACTCAACCTAGTATAGAAAACAAGGGCTAAAAATATATAAAGTCGATAGGGTTGACCTAATACAATAAGCAGGGAAAAATGATATTATAAAAATGAAATGATGAATTGATGAAATATGTGAAATAAAACCTGTAAGGGCTAGATTCATGTCAAGTTTTATAGAATGTCTATAATAATAAATGCATCATGTTTATAAATCAATCCTAACTAAAAGAAGATACATCATACCATACACTTTCCATTGGGGACACATTTATTTGGCATGAACATGACCAATTTGGGGATCTACTAGACCTAATTAGGGATCTCTTACTACAATAGACTATGCTAAGGAGGGTTCCAAAGCCTCTTTTTAAGAATATTCCTAAAATAACCTTCAGGGAGTCTTGAGTTTTGATATCTCACTAAACTAATAACACATAAAATAATTCTAATCTAGTGCTCACCAAAGCTCATGGCACAACATGAGGGGTTAGTAAACAATAAAAACATGCATAAGATAATCTAAATTAATTTATGTATGAGTAATACCCTAATACATGGAATATGAAGAGTAATATTATTTGAAGCCAATACTTATGCTACTTTTATCTACTCAAGAGATGAACAAAGTTAGCGAATACTTAGCTAAATGGTGAACTCATCGAGACTCAATATCTCCCTTGGCCAAAGGGGATTTACAATAGGTTATTGTGGTTTGTAAGGATCACTAATAAATACCAAATTATCCAAGACTTATCCACAAGACTAGATTCTCCAAGTAGAAACTCTAATATAAGACTCCTCAAGTAGAATGGTGGAAGAGGAGATTATAAATAATCAGGAGTGAATAAATACTTTTGATTTAATATTAAAATAATGATTAAATGATCTTTTATATATAGGTGGATTTGACCCTAAACCTTTCCCAAAATCCTAGATGATAGGGTTGATCGAGTCCACGTAGCATAATTTTTAACAATTATTCACTAGGTCATGAGCTAGGTTAGCCAAAGGCCAAACTAGTTCCTAAGTGAAAATTACCCAAAATTGGACAAGGTTGACCTAATAAACCTAGTAAAGTCAACTAACAAAAGGGGATTAAGGTGATGAAAAGGAGGATAAAATGTTGAAAATATTGGAGGAGTGGGCAAAGGAGGGGTAATAGCTTAAGGAATGGTTTTTAGAAGATGGTTGGATTGGTAATAATGTGGTAATAAGAGACAACAATCCTATGAAGCACCAATGGACTACCCACCCCTTTCCTAATGCACCCTTTAAGACATACACTTAGATATATTGAGCCTCGATGGGTTCTTGCAAGATGTGAAGTGTTAGTATTTGATAAAAGTTGAAAATATTATGTGTATACAAGGAACATCTAAATGAAGAGGAGTGTATGGAGGCTAGTTCAAGAAATATTTTATGTTTGTCAATTTATCCATATGTACTTCATACTTAATTCATTAATGAGAATAAAAATAAACCTACGTTTGAAGAGAAACTAGTTGCATTGAAGGTATACGTAGATCATCTAGATGTGAGAGGGAATTTGATGAGTAACATTAATGAGGTAATAGCCCTTAAATAGCCTAATTATGTAGCAATTGTAAGTGGATTACAAGAACACATTGAAAAGGACACTTAAAACACCTACCATGAAGATACCACTATTAACACTCTTACTCATCCCATTAGATCAAAGTTTGAGCATAAAGGGAAGTTTGATGATGGGAATAAATCATGATGGCATGACCTTGAGGTAGATGAAACACAAACAAATTCTCCTCTAGGATAAAATCATGAAAATAGACCTCTTGAACCCCTTATTTAGGCTAAGAGTACTTATATTTACTTGTATGATCAAGTTGCATCAGAACATCAACCTTATCAGGACCTTATTGGAGATTTAGAGGCACTTGATCAACACGCTACCACATAAAGAGATGGTAAGACTATCAATGAAGTCCATGTCGTTTTAAATGATCCTTTAGAGATTACATTTTGTGAAGACCTAGATAAATTTTTTTCAAATTTTAGATGATACATCTCCAACTCATAAAGATAATGCTAACATTTTCAACTTGAAAAATGAGCATGGTGAATAGCTCAAGGAGGGTCCTAAGGAGAACACTATGGTAGTTACTCATATTGAGTCTCAAGACTAGGTTCAAGGTCTTAATAATAAAGGTTACTCCTACTTGGACTTTGTCAAAGAGTATGAAGGAGAGGTACTTGATCAACCTATAATAGATAGTCATTTTAATTGATGGTATTTAAGAAATTAAAATAGTTGGCTTAGAGCATGAAGAAAGATTCATTGATCCTAGAAAGTAATTTGAGATTTATGTGGTAGTGAAAGGTTGAGTATTTGAAGATGAACATGACCATATTCTTTGAAAGGAATGACTAATTTTACTAGGTCTTTTTGAGATAGCATCTAGTTAACATGATGGAGTTCTAAAACATAATGGTTTTCTTCAAGTGGACATGGCTAACCAAGGGGAATATATTAATGGGGAAAAGATGGTGTTTTTGTACCAAGAAACTAGATTTGGGATGAATGTGACTTTATCCTTAGTTCACATAGCCAACCCATGCCAAAGGAAATGAATCAAGTTTTTAACCCAACATCCCACTTTCTTCTTGAAGAATATGAGGACCCACTTTTCTTAGATTTTGGCCTTGTTTATTATATTTTATTATATATGTTTGTACCAATTCTTGAGAAGATTGATTCTTAGTCTTCATAATTAGAAGAATTTAGGAATATATCATGGTATTGCATATTTTATGAACTAACTCTATTAATGCCTTTGGGGACTCTAATTAATTATGTAGGTTTTTAAACCTAGGTTATTCAGAGACTTATTAATTAGGCCTTTTGTTTGGGTATTGTGTTTGAACATTTTATTGGATAGGTGTGGTTCTTGGGGTTTTTATTTTGGGAATTTTGTCTGAAAACTTCTTTAGCATTTATTTATTATCACTTTTCATTTGGGATTTTATTTAGCAAACTTTTTTTATGAACAAAATAGGTTTTTAGGTTCTTTGCTTTAGACATTTTGTCTAAAATAATTATCCTAAAAATGACTCATTTTTATTGAAAGATTTATCTTCAAGTTTTTTTTTGGACATTTTGTCTAACATAATTCTATCATTGGGATTTTTATTGTAGACATTTTGTTTGATAGACCATAAAACTTTATACATATGCTTTGAACTTTTTGTTCAAACATTTTATCTAACATGAACTAGGTCTTTGGGATTTTTATTTGGGTCTTTTTTAAAGACTGGTCCCAAAACAAAGAATGAATGGTCAATTCCTAAAAGCTAAAAGATGTTATTATTTAGCTGAATAAATCCAAAATAGTTCCTAATAGTATGTTAAAGTCACCTGCTAAATAGAAGTAATAAAATTGGAATTATGTAGAAAATACAAAATAGGTTAACATTGGGCATTTATATCAAACAAACTGGTATTTAATGTTAAAATTTATATACATAATGTATATCTATTGAAGCCTCCATTGCTTACAAACAAACTTACAGTCGTAGTCTAATATAATCTTGCATGATAAAACCATTGACTAAGTGAGAGCATGAATTGTTCATAGAGCATGAAGAACATGCAGAAGAAGACTGTAATCACATAAAATTACATGTAAGGAACAATGGCATCTTAATCTAGGCTATTTATTTGATTAGTTCCACCATCACCATATTTAATTAATGATTCAATGGAGTTTATGGATACGGTCTTCAATGTTACCATATTTGACAATAGGTATGAAAATTATTTAGAATGATGGGATGTGATTGATTATATTGATGTATTTTCATTGGATGGAAATGTATCTCCCTTTGAGTGACTATTCATCAAGGATTTGTTGGCCCTTAAAAGACAAGGATTACATCATATTATTTCCAATCTTGAGGTGATGCCATGCATCGACCTTTTTTATGACTTATTCTCCATAGGAAAAGTCATGCAAGATGATTTCCCAGCATCATATTGGAAATATAATAGTTGTAGAATGTATCATATGAGCTGATTTCTAAAGATATTTATCATTTCTAGTACCAGACACTTATTTTTACAAGCATAGGCTAATACAATGGAATCAAGATAATACAGTGGATAAGTTTATATCTTCATGGCTTCTCCCCAATGAAATAATCATTTTCAAAGGAAAGACTCTAAAGGGTCCTAATCCCATTAATAATTTCAATATGGGGGTGCTTATAGGCATGGCACCAATCAATAGACTTTACAAAATGCCCAACATCCACTTTATCCATTTGGATTGGGTGCCATTATTACAAACGATGCTAACCAGTGATGCCAAGTTCAAGTTGGGAGAGATAGTCAGTTTCCATTTAGGATAATAAGTTATACATAAATACAAGTGGCCTACTCCTATAGGATATTTTTATATGATCTCATATTCATTATATGTTTTTATGGAAATAGTTTACAAAGTTATTAATGAGCTATGGAGCCCAGCCACTGATTGTATATAAAATATAATATATGATCATTTTCAATTCATGAACATTTATGCTTACATGAATAACATGGTGAATATTTATAAATATGTTTATCCTAAATTTTTGTACGCTATCCATGGTTTACCAATGCGCAGGGTTAGGCCAAACATTATGAAGACAATTTCTAATGGAGATGACTATTTCCTATATCTAGAATTTACTATTATTATGATTTGGTGAAATACAATTCATCCCCTATGACTCCCAATGTACACACCTAATAAGTTGGTCAATTAATAAATTTATTTCTAATTATGGTGGAACATAGAGGAGGACCTATCTAAGACAAAGAAAAATTCATTCTTTGGCAATTACATAGTTATTGGTAGAATGGTGTATACTATGACAAAATACTTTGTATATGTTGGTGGTAAGAAAAGTAGCTATAATTTCCCCAAACTTCCACATAGGTATTGGGAAACCCATAGATCCATCCCAAAGCACATACAGCTATTTAATATCCCTTACTATCACATTCATTATCCTTATGACTTCTTGTTTATGAATGCACAAAATGATGATGAAGTTTTAAAGAGAGCAAGAACTAATGGATTGAAGGAGCATCATTTTAAGATGATCCAATAGGATCCTATAATCTCTTTAAGTTAATTAGATAACATAAAGTCACTCTATATAGGGTGGACACATTAAATTTTTTGGAAGGGCTAGTCCATAAAGTATCAAAATCCCAAGGAACTCCATCATAGGGACTCACTTTCAAACTAAAGGTTATTAAGAAAGATACTAGGGTGAGGGATCTTAACCCTAGGGGAGGTCAAGTGGGAGACCCCATCAATTTGGATTGTAATGAAGAAGGTCAAGTATAGGAACAATAACCTACTAGCATAATTTCTATTCCTATAACTATTCCCTAGGCATAAGATTTTACATCTACAGGGGTATCAATAGATGATGTAGATACTCCAAGCTAGAAATTATCCTCCTCATAGCCGTAGACCACCATTTTCTACACAATGAAGCCTATGACTCCCATATGAAGTCCTATAATTAAAAAATCTTAAGGCTTGCCTATAGTGCCCTAATAAGTAGAGGTAGAATAGGAGGAATCAATTAACTTGGAGGAAGAAGAAGGGGATTCTAATGAGGAAACTAAGTTGGAGAAAGTTAAGGCCTTGAGCCTTAAATATAATAAGGTTAAAGAACTAATTGTGAAAGATACCCCAGGTACCCAAGTCTTTGAGACTATTTATTTATCTTCTACTTACATTCTTATTTTTGGTACTGTGTCTATTTATTCTCTATTTATAACCCCTAAGGTGGAAGTTTCTAATTACACTTCCATTTATCCATTCACCACAATTTCTTTCATATAATTCCCCTTACCTAAAATATTATGAAGGATGCTTCTACTAATATTGCTTCATCCACCACCATTGATCTAGTTTCCACCTTCATACCATCCACTTCCATCTTGGCTATTTCTAATATTCCTTCTGGCACTACCATTATTATATCAATAATAAAAGGGCATCCATGAAGGTGTAAATAACCATGGCCACCCTATATCTCCATGTGTAGTCCACTCAAATCACCATCCCCATGCCATCAGCCACTCCATCTCAAGAGACCATTGTGATAAGTTTAGGCAAGGGCAAAAGGGCAAAGCCACAAATAGTTACCATCCATCCATTTCACCAGTTTGGAGGATTTTATTGGTCTAAAATCATCTAACTCTCCTTCATTGACACTATTGTTAAAGTAGCCAAGAAACAACAAGTATTTGAGGAGTTTGAAGAAGAATTTACAATCATAACCTCATAAGAGATAGATGTGAATCAATTAACACTTCCTCCTCGAGATATGGATTTGAGGGCCAAGACTTCACAAACACCTAGTTTAAAAATCATTGACCTTCCCTATATTAACACATTATTTGACAAGCCATCTAGAATAATTTATAGGGTGATAAAAAATAATCTATAAGATGATGTAAGCAGAGAACTAATTTTTAATGAGAGATAAGAAGTCCTCTCCCATACTAAGAGATAGAATAAGTAGTTAGGGAAATCCCCTTATTTTTAAGAATTTATATCTCTTGTCAAAACTTATAAGGATTCCATGGTGGTAATACATGATGCCATAGAGATGGTTGGGTAAGAGTTAGAGGTGAAATTGGAAGAGTTGAAAGAACAAGTGAAGACTATCCACATACTAGTTGACATTGAGGCTAAGGTTCAATATGCAGCCTCCAAATGTTATAATTTGTTGGGAGTATTAAAATTAATGTGGGTTAAGTTAGCCCCACAGATAAATAAAACTAATGAATTATTTAATTCTTTGAAGAGTAATGGAAATAAATTGAATATGTTGATTATCTACATAGGTATTAAGTCTTATATCCATTTAGACCTCATGACACCACTATAGGCATCCAATTCCATCAACCTAGTAGTCATAAGGATGAAAGAAGTGTGTGAATGGTTAATATTAGTTAGGGTTTTACTCCCTAAGTATCAATAGCATGAGACATAGGTTCTTCAAAATTTTAATGATCTAAAACTATCCAAGATCAAGGACATTATAGGAAAATTGATTAGTAAGATCAATTTTGATCAACTCATATAGGAGGCCATAAATAATTTCAAGCAAAGTTTGTAGGGGTTTCCATTAGAGGACATAGAGGCTGAGATAAACTTCACTAGGAATAAGGTCATTGAAGTGGAGATATTCTAGATAAACTTCCAGGTAAATAACACAAAAAATGCAAAGCTCTTGGGCCAAGTCAATGAGGTGCACAAACCACCTTTATGTAACTTAGACACCATTCAATAACATGATGTTTCTCACAAGTGTTACCAATATATTGAAAAAAAGAAGAACCTATCTCAAGTTACTACTTCTAGTTCCACATTGATATCAATAGTTTCACAACTTCAACCATAACCACTATGTTGACTAAGGTCCATATAGCTATTCAAATAATGCAACCTTCAAAAGCTATAAATTTTTGCATGGACATTTTGTAACTATACATATATAATACACTTTTAGTTTTATTTGATCGAAGTTTAAAATTTGCATATTTATCTTCATACACATGTACATGTTGCATGGTCTTTGTAAGGGCTAACTTAATTATTAACAAATAAAAGTAAACTCTACATAGTTTTGATAATAATTAGAACTTAGGTTCTAACTATCACAAGTAATGAATTTTTTATGAACTTGGAGAATAAGGCAACCCCTTCCCCAAGTCTATTTAAATAATTTTAATCCACAATTTGGATTTGTCATATAATTTTCAATATACAAGAATAGATAAATTTTGGTTTTCTAATAATTTGTTTGTGTATTTTCTTTCCATTGTTTGTGTAATCAATTTCATTTCTTTAGTTATATGAATCAATAATCCTTAATGTGTAAAATATATGAATGGTTTCTCGATTGTCTTGATTGATTTACTAATATTAGATGTGTAACATCTATTAAAGGATTGTCAAAATATATTGATTATTGACAATAGATTTTATTGATTCATATTCTTAAGTGTGTAAAACTATTTTCTCTGGATATAGTTTTATATGTGTATGTAATAGCTACCTCAGATACCTCACTAAGCTTGAGATATAATATCTTGATTAAGAAGTGTGTAATAGCTACCCTAAAAGGAGCAAAATTTGACTGAGGCTTGTCATTTTCCTATATTAGTATTCCCTTAGACTTATTAACTGTGTATGACTATGTGTGACAAATAGCTTCTAGCAATAGGCATGGGTTTTGAAATCACATGTCTACTAAGAAAATATATAGAGAAGTGATTCTCAAAGACCATAGAGCCTTTATTTTTTGTCTTACCTTTCCCTCCTTTTGAGTTTATTTTAAGACCTACCCACTTTAGACTAGAAACCCACCATCCAAATCATATAGATTTTATTTTTATTTTAGAAACCACTCCTCCATCCATAAAACCTTGTTAACAACCTACACTCTTTTCTTGTTATTATATCACCTAGTGGTTAATATCATAGACCTATAAATCATGCCCTAGAGTGGAGTTAATCTCTATTGAGATCCTAAAACATTAGAGGCTACCTCATTATTTGTGGCATGTATAATAACTACATAAAATATCATTGAAACTATAAATATGGATTAAACCTTTGATAAAAGAGGTAAGTATCTACATAAACCTACACTGAAGTCATTTAAGAGAGTGACCAGATCAAGATCCTAGGTTGGCCTTCTAGTCTCACCCTTATCAAATTATAAGAGACCTAGAATTATACTAATTATACCTAATAGACCTAAGACCCCTTCTCTAGTAAGGAACCATTTACATGTTAATCATTTAATTTGGTAGCCACCCTAGTTATTTAGATCTACTATTACCATCCCAAGATATGTGCATGATTTACATAGGAATCCTAGAAAGTATCTTTCATCTTTCTTTCCTTTAGGAGAAAGTACAACATAATAACATATTAAGTATTTTTAAGATTATTTTATATTAATGAATGTTATAAATGAGGATGTGGCATGATAACTATTCCATTTTACACTAATGGATGTTACTTATTATTGGTATCTGAATCTAATAGAAAATTCCATCACTTGTTATGATTCATGTTAATAAACTTTTCTTGCACAATTTAGACAGGTCACTAGCCCTAATGTAATATACCAGCACTTCACTATCATTAAGAGAGAATATAATGACCCTATCTATTATTTTAATGTAAGATTTCAAAATATTTACAATTAATTAAGCCCAAGGTATAAGCTAGAACAAACATTAACATTAGAGATGTACAAAAACACACTAGATCCAATTATTGTAATGTTATTGATAAGGGTAGTTGTTGCCAACACATTTACATTGGAATATACAAAGGCCATCACTATTAATAGGAATCTTAATCTTTAGGTACCTAGTGTACCTAACATCCAAAATGTCTTCTTAATGTTGAATCCAATCCCACATGTGAGTCAAAATGTCCTGGCATTCAATCAAAACTAGTTGTACATGATACATCCTCTGACATAGGTGATATAACCAAATTGATATTTACTATACCACCATGCATAAGATAATGGTTACCAACTGAATCAATAATTGGCTACATATTTTTCTTCTATTCTATAAGGCACTAAATCTAAAAAGTTAGAGCTGGAGACTATTCAAAAGATGGTTTAAAACCTAAGTAATGACTTCTTAGGTATGCAAATAAAGATGGGTGATACTAATACCTAAAATGGTAATCATAATCCTAGATTTTATAGGTACAAAATACCTTTCAACAATCTTACAAATAATAAAGACAACCTAACAAACTTCTAGAGATTATCATGGTAGAGATAGATCTACCTAATTGGTGTAAAATTCATAATACTTGTTAGCATGGTGAGCTTGACTATGTTGAATTTTTGTAGTGTTTGAAATATTTCAAAGGGAGGTGGTTAGATAATTCTAGATGCATAATCCACCATAATCCCATTAAGATCTTGAGCCTTCAAGCACTTCCATTTTCTTTGAGACTCATGAGTTTCCCTTTCCAATTGAAGATGATAACATACTAGAGGATAACATAGATGAAGTCTATGATTTCCAAAAAAATTTAAAAGGTTGGTACAATTTGAGGAATAAAAATCCCTTTATGACTTCTACTCCTCTAAATAGAATAAAAAATTTACCTAATCCTAAAGATGACAATAATCCACCTCCCCCAAGAGGGAATGACTAGCCTTAGAACAAGGAGGAACCAAGAAAAGGGGTATAAAACATCTTTAAAGACATGAAGAAAAATAAAAGAAAACATTACAATTTATGAGTTAGCTCAGATCACTAAATAGAAGGAGCTGATATGGAAGTCTACTATGGGAAAGACACCTATGGAAAGAAATAAAGAGTCTATAGATAAATCAAAATATATTGAGACCAATGTCATTTATAAAAGCAAACCAAAAGTTCTACCCTTTTTACTAACTATCAGAGCATTTGTTAAGAATATTCATAATTTTTTAGTTGATTTTAGAGATTCAAGAACTATTAAACCTACTTCTATATGTCAAAAGCTTGGTTTGAATCTAAGCACTTCATAGAGAATAATTTCACAACTAGATAAAATAATGGTACCAATGGTTGGGGAACTAAAGGATGTACATATTCAAGTATCATCTAAAATATGATTCCACATCACCATTGATATCCTCATGGTAGACATACCTAGAGGTCATGGATTATTATTGAGTAGGTACTAGTCCAAAATTCTCAATGGATATCTTTCTATAGACTTATCTCACATCTAGTTACCATGGATGGGAACTACTAATCAAATACAAATCGATAGGGAACTAAGAATGAAATATCCTATCATGGAGTATAACTTCAAGAATGAAGAGGTAAAATATGAATCTTCTAGCCTTGGTATTTACACTTTGACTATGGATAATAAAGAACAAGAGATAGAATCTAAAGGTTCCTATCAACTATGGATTTTAAATTTTTATGGCACCAAATCTAAACAAGGATTAGGAGTAAGAGTCATATTAATTGTTCCAAAAATAAATAAATTTTTGGTATCATGTAGGTTGTAGTTCAATTTCACTAAAAATATGGTTGGGTATGAACCTTTAATCCTAGTATTATAATTTTTACTAAAAACATTGTGAATCAGGTGTTAGTATTTGGTGATTCAGAGCTGGTAGTCAACCAAGTCAAAAAAAATATCAGTACAAGTTGTCTTATTTGATAAAGTACAAATGTAGAGCATGGGACCTGATTGAGAGATTCAAAATTCTTAACATAAAAGAAATTCCTAGAGAGAAAAATCAAGTTGTGGATTCACTAATTACTATTGCTAATAATTTAGAGCTTTTCCAAGAATCTAAGGTAAATATATTCTCCAGTAAATTTTTACCTTGTCCTTATGTTCTTGATAATGTAGAAAATTTCCATGTCTTTGATGATGATCAAAAGGTCATTTAATTTCTAACTAGTTTAGGGGAAATTGAGTCCTAAATTATCAATGATAAGGAAGTTAATCATCTCTATTAAGAAGAATCAGATAAGGAAGGCAATCTCTAGCTCAAAGATGTTGATGTGGGTTTTATGCACACCATAGCCATAATAAGGTAGCCTCTAATGTTTTAGGATCTCAATGGAGGTAAACTCCACTCTAAGGCATGAGTTTTAAGTATGTGGTCTATTACAACCCATTGATATAATAACTGATAGGGCATGGAAGTTATTCACAAGGTTTTTGGATGTAGGTGTGGTTCTTAAAGGATTATGAATATCTATGTGAATTGGATGGGTGGATGGATTCTAATATAGACTAGGTAGGTCTCAAAACAAACAAAAAAAGGATGGAAGGTTAAGGTAGAAAAGAAATCTTCTATGCTTTTTAGAAACTACTTCCTTAGATGGTTTCTAAAAGGACATGTAGTCTTATAACCTATGTCTATTGCTAGCAGTAGTTGCACACACAAAATCAAACACATATAAGAAGTCTAAGGAGATAATTATATATGAAATTCATAGACCTTAAACAAAGTTTTTTATTTTTAGAGTAGCTATTGCACACCCTTAATCAGGTTATTATGGCTTAGGTTAGTGAAGTATCTGAGGTAGCTATTACACACACATAAAAAACTACATCAAAGAAAACATCTATAAAATAGTATATCAATCAAAATAATCAAGAATCCATTCTTAGATTTTTCACACTAAAGATTATTGAAACATACAACCAACAAAAGTAACAACTAATTACACAAAAAATGGAAAGAAATACACAAACACATTCACTAAAAATAAAAAATGGTGCGCTTCTCTTGTATTAAAAAATTATCTGATAAAAAAACCAAGTTAGATTATAATTTTTTATATAGACTTGGGGAAGGGTTTGCCTCATTCTCAAAGTTTATGCAAGGTCATTACATGTGATAGTTAGAACATGTAGTTCTAACTATGTTCTAAAACTATATAAGAGTCTATTTATAGTTTATCAATTTATTTTAACCTTTGCCAAATATATGCAATATGTGCATGTGTATAAATACAAAGGCTTTTTTACAATTTTATCTTGAAATGTATGCAAACTATAAATATATGCACCATTTTTACAAAACTATACATGACTCTTTCTATAGGTTATGAGAACAACCTATTTATATTTTAGATTAGCTACATTCAAATAGAACACCAACATATGAATAAAGGACTAAAATCACATTACTAATGTTTTAGACCTAGTGACACTAATGTTAACCATCACTAATTTGAACTATGCATTACATGCTTGCTCATGCCTTTTATTTATAAAATGTAGATCTTCACTTTCATATTTTCTATTCAGATTAAGACATGCATGTTCATACTCTATATTAACTATGAGACCCAATGTATATTGATAAATATATCTCAAGTTTATAAATATCTATGTATTTTATCCATAATGCCCTGCTAGCTTTTGAAATATGACATGTCAACACTTGAATGAGTCTAATAGTTTTGAAAAGTCCACTTAGGACTAGCATTGTTGATCCTTATGTACTGGTTTAACATAGTTCATTGGATTTTATTTCTTTTGACTCATTGACTCCTATGTTATTGACACTTGTCACTCATTATTTTTCTCTTCTTGATATGTGTGTCATTTGGTAGCTAGTTTAATATTCTAATTTCTATGTACTAGACTCCCTGCTTCTTCCTACAAGTCATTAGATTTATGTACTAGGCTCTCATGATGGTGACACTTGTCACTATCATAAAGATTTGACATTTCAAATTTCTCTCATGTCGTTCAATCAAATGGGCTTGAGTGGATGTGCATCGTAGGATCTTGTCTTAAACCTTTTGACTTGTACATCAATCACATGGGTATGCCACTTGGAAACTCTCTATTTAATCTATGACCTTTGAAAAGTCTTAATTGATCTTTCTCCATTAGATCAACTATACAGATCAATATGAACCATAAATCTACTAGGTCCACTTAACAAGTAATTTATGAGGTTAAATTTGATGTTCTCATGAACTTCAAATGATGTCCTCATGAATGTCAATGACTATAAAATTTAATTTTGTAAATTAGCTATTATCAAGGTTAAATTTGACATTCATGTGACCATCAAATGACATTCTTGCAACCATTAAATGATGTTTTTATGACTATCAATTTTAATCTTATAAATTAGAAATGTGTCATTTCTTCAGGATTCTATGCTCTTATAAACATAAACACAAAATGACTTAGCATAATACTTTGGGAAATAAGTATAAAATACCCTCCATGAATTCTATAGCCTAAGGTCTTTGTATTAGTAAAATATGATTTGTACTTAGGCCAAGAATTTATAAAATATCTCCTATGTTTAATCTCTATGACCTAGCATAGAAAAATACAACTGGGACCCTTGGATAAAATCTTAAATCATAATCAAGACATAATGAAAATGTTCTCTAAGAAAGGGTGCAACTTGGTAATATGATATTAGTCTTAGGGAAATTATTGTAGCAAAATTATTTTGGGTTTTTTGTGGGGGAATTGTTTTGGTATTTCTATGGTGGAATTATTTCAAGATTTTTGTGGGGGAATTATTTTGGATAAAATGTTTGTAAAATTCTCTTGAAGGATATTTTCATTAGATAAAATGTCTAAGACACAAAGTTCAAATTAATTTTATTGGGGGAATTATTTCTGATAAAATGTTCACAACAATTCTCCCAAAGGGTCATTTTCATTGAACAAAATATCTGAAGGAATGCTTAAAAGGATGGTCTTGGAAGGGAACAAGGGCAAGATGTTTCAAAAAAAATGTCCAAAGGAATTGGTCGAAGGGCAAAAGGGCCTATGACAATAGTCATGAAGGGCAGGCTCAAAGGGGAAAGGGCATGGGACAAAGTCTTGAATGCCAAGTGATCACATTAAAAAGGGACGAAGGGTCATTTTCAAAATGCTAAAGGGTCATTTCAAAAACAAAGTGGCTTGGAACAAAATCCTGAAGGATAAGTCCCAGAGGATAGATAATCTCAGATAAAAGTCCTAAATGGTAAGTGATCACTATAAAACGGGTTGAACATTCATTTAAAAAATGTTTGAAGGGTCAGTTCCAAAATTTTTAAGGGCATGTGTCCTTGGGGGAATTTTTTCAATTTTTTGGCATCGGATAAAATGTTTGAGACACAGTCTAAAGGAATTGGCATGGGGTAAAAGTCCCAAAGGATAGGCTCATAGGGAAAAAATTATTGATACAAAATTCTTAAAGGTAATGTTCAAAAAGGACTGAAGGATATACTTCATTGTGAAAATGCCCAAAGGATCTACTTCATATGGTATAAAGGGCTCATGACAAAAATAGTGAAGGGTAGGTCGACAAGGCAAAGGGTCATTCCAAAAGTCTTGAAGGGTCTAATTAATAGGGAAAAGAGATTGAAAGATGTAATTCATAGGGTAAAATGATTTAGGTTGAAATTACTAAAGGGTAGTTTCATAGGGAAAAGGGAAATTACAAAATCCCCAAAGTGTAACCACAAAAGTATTAAAGGGAAATTTCAAAAGGTCAAAGGGTATGATAAGAAAGTTTGAAGGAATATGTGTCCTTGAAAAAACTTCTTAAGGGTAAGTTGGCAAGTCAAAAGGGAATTTTAATTTTTTTGAATGAATATGTCAAGAGAAATGACCACAATAAAAAGGTCAAAGGACATATTGCACAAAGGCCGAATGGCAGGTTCAGAAGATCGAAGGGCATTTTAAAAGTTCCGAAGGGAAATTTCAAAATGCTAAAGGGTACTTTATATTTGGAAATAATCCAAAGGGTCCACTTCATAGGAAATTTTTCCATGATAAAGGTCTAAAAGGATTTACTTCATAAAATTAGAAGGGTATGTCTGGAGGGCTAAAGGAAACATGTTGGAGGATTTTTTTAGACAAAATGTCTGAAGGAATTGACTAGAAGGGAAAAAAAAGGCCCAGTACAAAAGTCTCAAAGGGCATGTGGGAAGGTAATTTATCTTTTAAAAATCTTTGAAGGAAGGGGTTGAAGGGAAAAATCTCTCAAAAAATGTATTGGTAAGATTGTCTACAAGAATAAGTCTGATTTAGGGAAATTGTTTTAACATAATTATTATGGGTAAAATGCTAAAAAGAGCAAATTTTGTCAGATAAAATGTCTGACACAATAAACCCAAATACAAATTCATGAAAAGCATAAGTCTTAAAGAGAAAATCCCAAAATCATAAGTTTGAAAACATAAAGCCCATCAAATATTACTAAAAAAGGTTAGTCCATGAAAACACAATACAAATGTTATTGTATCAAAGTACAAAAGGCCATTAATTAGTATTCTCCTAAATTTTTTACAAACATATAGAACAAGAGACTTAGAGTCAAGACCATAGTCTAAAAAAAGTGGGTCCCCATTTCCTTATGGGAAAAGGGGGTGTTGGGTACAACAAATGGTAACTCACAGGGGGAATACTCCTAAGTATTCAAGAACCTAGAACTCTAGTCTGCAATCCTAAATCAATCATGAAGTATGCCATAGAGGAATACTTAAATAAAAAATATGAACGAGACTCCTAGGTTAATTCACACAACATACTTTCCTTCTAATTTATTTGATCTATGTGTGTCAAAATGTGTAGCTTATTTAACCCTTGCTATGATGAGTTTTTTAAAGGATTTGATAGGGTTGTAGGTTTCATTCTATTATTTATTAAAGCTCAAAAAATAAGGGAATATTTAGCATTGATCTACTACTATCCAGGCATTTATAACCTTGATAGATATACCTTGGGATCCTTGTCTTCTCATTCCATTATTTTATTTTGATCATGATGCATAATACATTGACCTTATTTCATTATGTGAGCCTTTTGATTTTTTTAATATTTTCTTTTGCTTTTTTGAATCCATTTGTTTTTTATTCTTTTGTTTTTCTTTTTATCTTGAATGAAAAAGAGAAGATATGGAACCTTAGTGAGCTAGTACAATTATAAAACTAATCATTACTAGAACATCCTTACCAACTACACCTATTCCCAAAATCATCACTTCTAATAGGTATTTAATTTGATAAGTGTGCTTAATCTAATAAAACAAGAAAATTTTCTAAATTTGTATGAAGTACTCTAAGAGAAAATTTTGCATGCTTGGTAAAAGTATTCAGTTGTGACACCATTCAAAATAATCCATGATTACCTACCTTCATCCTAAAGACTCAAAAACATAGAAATACACTTAATCTATAAACTATTTCAAAAGTATCAAAATTTTAATTTTACCCTTTTCTACAAGTCATAAGCTCAGTTAGTTTGGATTTTTACTTAGTTATAGTCAGAGAAAATGAAATTTTGATCATCAGAGAAAGAAAAAAATAACTAATCTAAGAAATCACCGAAATTTAATCTAGAAAATAGGAAAGTAATCTATGAAAGCAAAATACTGAAAGTAGGAAAGATTAATCTAAGGAAAACAAATGATATAAAATAAGAAACCTAACCTACACCTACTATAATGAAAACCCAAATAAGATTGGAGATGGATTTGGAAACTTTTTTGGGTATGATTCTAACTCTTTAATAATAACAAAGTTTTCCCTATTAAATTTCTAACATAAGCATGGACATCCTTGTATTCATTCAATATAATTTTGATCCTTTCTCTCATATTGTAGAATATAAAATTAGGGTTACTCATTGGGACATACCAGACATAATAAACAAATAACTCTCCCCTATGATACATACATTTTGAAAGATCACCATTATTACTCATGTATTTGAGAGAATCTAATTTAGACAAACAATCCTCAAAATACCTATTGAGATGGATATTAGATTTGACTTGTAGTCATGAAAGTCATCATCCTCTATGAAATCATTATGGGAATGGTTCTCAAAACATAGAGTCAGAATCATAAGTATAATCATGAAAAAATATTCCTCAAAAAATTCATCTACACTCTCCCTTAGAGTGTGACCATGAATAAATTTTTTGTTTACCTGGGGCTCACTATTTATGATTTTAGGAGTGAAATATTCATTAAATTTAAATTTTAGAGGGATCATCTCATCTAATTCATGTTGTTGATCCTTTTAATGTTGTTATTTTGAATAGTTATGCTTTTGAAGATATGAAAATTTATGGGCATCATATGTGAAATCAAATGTCTTTGCTTCAATGTTGAGTAATGTTGATGTCTACACACAAGAGGGATCGGTAAATCACATAATTAACCATAGTATCCTGCACATTAGATTTAGGCACCAAACTAAAATAAACATCTAAAAAATCAAGGCATGAACATATATGTGAACTAATTCCATTAGAAGGGAGATTAGAAATAATATCAAAATTATTGATGGAATCCAACATACCTTTTCCATTTTTTGCATGATAAAAATACATACCTACCTCAGGAATGACACAATCCAAAATCTTAATATTGGAGCTTGCCTAATCAAAGGAGAATAATTCAAGAATATAATCATTAAATGAGACTTCTGATAGAGATTCTAGTGTAAAATAATAGACACAAGAGTTACCAACACCATCTTTAGAGCTAATATCTTATTTTGAAAGACAAAGTAATTGATCCTCTACCTAAACATATTCTATCTCTTAGAGCTGCTACAAAGCTTAGAAATGTTCCTTTAAATTGACATTTTCTTGACTATCATTATTTCCTTCTTAAATTATCTCATCACATACAGAGATGGAATAAACATGGTCTAATTCACCTTTATTAAAAGATTATATTTATTGATGGCTATAAAATTCTCTTCTACATATTTTATGATCCAATCATCTTCTCCATTTGAGATCTCTTCTTCCTTATGCATTGTGCCTAGATTAAAAGGAAACCCTTACATTGTGTTCTTGTTTGGGCATAGTAACAAGCTTTCTCTTTGGATAGCTTTTATACAATTCATATCTAATATACCTACTATAGAGAAACTTATAGAATATGTTAAATTATTTCTTAAATCATGAACATCAATATTTGGACCAAATCATATCAAAAAATATTCCTTAAGATCATTCCAACTAGTAATAGAACTAGGTGCCAAATCTTCAAGATAATCATTAATTTCTTCTCCTAATGTGAAAGGGAACAACCTAAATATTACATCCTCAAATTTAACATCCATAACATGCATAGCATATGTGTAAGTATAAAGATGTCATTCATTAGCTCTTGGGTGATTATAATGGAACCTAGGAAGGTATTTGGAAGGGTCATTGGAGAAATCATGTTGAAAACCTAGGATATCTATGGGTCCTATATCAAGCCAATCCATTCTCAAAAAATTTAGTATAATCAGAGGTTTTGGATCTCCTTTTATTGAAAATTAACTATTGGTGTGGGTTTTATATAAACCACAACCATAATGAGGTAGCCTCTAATGTTTTATGATATCAATGGAGGTAAACTCTAATCCAAGGCATGAGTTATAGGTATGTGGTATATTACAACATGTTGATGGAATAGCTGGTAGTGCATGAATGTTTTTGACAAGGTATTTGGATGAAGGTGTGGTTCCTAAAGAATTGTTAATCATTATGTGAATTGAATGGGAAGCTAGATTCTAATCTAGAGAGGGTAGGTCTAAAAACAAACTCAAAAAAGGAGGGACTAGTAAGTCAAAAAAGAAAGATTTTATGGTTTTTAGTAACTAATTCCCTAGTTGGTTTCTAAACGGACAAGTGCTCTCAGAACCTATGCATATTGGTAGCAACATTTGAACACACATAGTTAGACATGACTAAGAAGTATAAGGAGATAAAGATGTAGGTTTACTCTTTTTATAGTATTTGTTTCACACCCTTAATCAAGAGATTATGGATTAGGATAGTGAAGTATCTAAGGTAGTTGTTGCACACATAGAAAACTACATCCAAAAAAGCACTCATGCATAATTAGAATTATGAATCAATTTGAACTTGACTATCTTAACCAATATATTTATTAATTTTTCAATAGCTATTACACACCTATATATTAGTGTATTAATCAAAATAATCAATAATCCATTCATAGATTTTGTACAGTAAATATTATTAAAACATACAACCAATGAAAGTAACAACTAATTACATAGAAATTGGAAAGAAAATACACAAACATATTCATTAAAAATCAAAAATAATGTTGTTCCTATATTCAAAAATTCTTTGACAAAAAAATCAATGTTGGATTACAATTATTTATATAGACTTGGGGAAGGGGTCACTTCATCCTCTAAGTTCATGCAAGGTCATTAAATGTGATAGTTAGAACATGTAGTTCTAATTATGGTTTAAAACCATATGAGAATCTACGTATACTTTGTCAATTTAATTTAGCCTTTTATAAATCTATGAAACAAGTGCATGTGTATAAAGACAAAGTATAGTTTTACAATTTTAGCTTGAACTGTATGCAAAATACAAACATATACGCTATTTTTTCAAAACTATACATTCCTCTTTTAATAGGTTATGAAAAAAACCTATTAATCTTTCATACTAGCTACCTTCAAATGAAATTATGACGTATGAATGAAGGACCAAAATCACTTTACCAATGTTTTATAACTAGTGGCACTAGTCTTAGCCATGACTAATCTGAACTATGCACTTCATGTTCACTCATGCCTTTTATCTATAGAATCTAGATCTTCACTATTATATGTTTCATTCAGATTAAGACATACATGTTCATACTCTATATTAACTATGTGATGTAATGTATATTGATAAATATAGCTCAAGTGTCCAAATATCTAGATATTCTATCCATAATGCCCTAATAGCTTTTAAAATGTGACATGTGTCAACGCCTGATTGATTCCAGGATCTTTGAAAATTCTACTTAATACCAACACTATTTATCTTTATGAATTGGTTTAACATGGTTTATTATATTTTATTATTTTTGGCTTATTGATCCCTATGTGCTTGATACTTATCACTCCCTATTTTACTTTGATTCATATGTGTGTCACTTGGTATCTACTCAGGTATTTTGACTTATATGTGATGGGCTCCTTACTTCTTCCTATAGGTTATTATATCTATGTACTAGGTTCCCATGATAATGATTATTGTCACTCTCATAGAGCTTTAACATTTCAACTTTCTCTCACATCATTTGATCAAATGGGCATGAGCAGATGCATGCTATAGTATCTTGGCTTAGACCTTTTGAATTTTACTTCGATCATGTAGGTATACCACTTGGTAACTCTTTATTTAATCCAAGATGTTTGAAAAGTCTTTGTCAATCTCGCACTATAGGCTCAACTATATGGATCAATTAGGTTAAATTTAACATTCACACAATCACTAAATGAGATTGAATGGATGTGTATCATAGGATCTTGGCTTAGAATTTTTGACTTTTAATTTGATCACATGGGTATGCCACTTGGCAAGTCTCTATTTAATCTAGGACCTTCAAAAAGTCTTCATTGATCTCATACCATTGTATCAACTATATGGATCAATGTGAACCATTGATCTTCTTGGTCAACTTAATGGGTAATTTATTTGGTTAAATTTGATGTTCTCATGATTTTAAAATGATTTTATCACAAATTTCAATGACATCCATGTGAATATCAAATTTAATTTCATAAATTAACCATTTTCAATGTTAAATTTAACATTCACATGACCATCAAATAACGTCCTTGTGACCATCAAATGATGTCTATGTGACTATAAAATTTAATCTCATAGATTAGACACATGTCATTTCTTCAAGATTCCCTATTCCTACAAACATAAGCACAAAATGACTTAGTATAATACTTTGTAAAATAATTATAAAGGACCTTACATGAATACTATAGACTAAGGTTTTAGTATTATTAAAATATGATTTGGACTTAGGCTAAGAATATATAAAGGAGCTCCTAAATTTAATCTCGATGACCTAGCATAGAAAAATACAACTGAGACCCTTGGCTAAAATATTAAATCATGCATAAGACATAATGAAAATGTTCTCTAAGCAAGGGTGTTACTTGGTAGTATGATATTGGTCTCGGGGTAATTATTATGGGAGAATTGTTTTGGGATTTCTATGGGGGAATTGTTTTAGGATTTCTATTGGTGAATTATTTTGAGAAAAATATCTTCACTAATTATCACAAGGATATTTTCATCATAAAAAATGTTTGAGACATAAAGTTTGAAGGAATTCTATTAGGGGAATTATTTTAGATAAAATTTCCATAATAATGATCTCAAAGGGTCATTTTTATCGAGCAAAATATCTAAAGGAATGCTTGAAGGGATGGTATTGGAAGGGTTGAAAGGTAATATGTTTCAAATAAAAAATTTGAAGGAATTAGCCAAATGGAAAAAGGGTGAAAGATAAAAGTCCCAAAGGGAAGGTTTAGAGGGGAAAGATCTCAAGATAAAGTCTTGAAGGGTAAGTGGCAACCTTAAAATGGGTTGAAGGGTCATTTTCAAAATGATAAAGGGTCATTTAAAAATCAAAGGGGATTGGAAAAAAATCTCAAAGGATAAGTCCTAGAGGATAGAAAATCTAGGATAAAAGACCTGAAGGGTAGGTGGTCACTTCAAAAAAGGCCGAAGGGTCATTTTTAAAATGTCTGAAGGGTTGGTTCAAAAATTCTAAAGGGCATGTGAGAAGGGCCTTTCTCTCAAACAAATTTTTTGAAGGAAGGGGTAAAAGGGAGAAACCTCTTGAAAAAATGTATTATAAATATTATTTGCAAGAATAAGTATGATTTGGGGAAATTAGTTTGCTATAATTATTATGGGGAAAATCCTATGAAGAGCAAATTTCATTGGACAAAATGTCTGACACAATAAACTTGAAGACCAATTCGTACAAAAGAAAAAAAAAATTATAAAGAGAGAATCTTGAAAACCTAAGTCTAAAAACATAAAGCCTAAAAAATATTCTTGAAGAAGGATAGTCCATGAAAACACAATACCAACATTACTCTGCCAAAGTATGAAAAAGGACAATAATCAATATTCTCCTAGATTTTGCATAAACATATAGAAGAGGGGGATCAAAGTTAAGAACATAGTCTAAAATGTGGGTCCCTAATTCCTTATGGAAAAAGGGGGTGTTGGGTAAAACAAATGGTGACTCACATGGAGAATAATTCTGAGTATTCAATAACCAATAACTTGAGTTTGCAATCTTAAATCAATCATGAAGTGTGCCATAGACGAATACTTAAATTATAAATATGAAAGAGACTCCTAATTTAATTTAGATGACATACTTTATTTCTAGTTATTTGGATCTCTATGTGTCAAAACATGTAGTTTATTTAACCCCTATTGTGATGAGGTTTTCAATGGCTTTGATGGGGCTATGGTTTCATTCTAGTGTCTATTAAAGCTCAAAAAATAAGTGAAGCTCAAGCACTACTCTACTGATAGTCAAGAATCTATATAATTGATAGAGTTACCTTGGGATCCTTCTCTTCTCATTCCATTATTTTATTTTTATCATGATGCATGGTACATTTACCTTATTTCATCATGTGAACCTTTTTACTTTTTTTAGATTTTCTTTTGCTCTTTTGAATCTATTGGTTTTTTCTTATTTTGTTTTTATTTTTTTATTGAATGGAAAAGAGATGAGCTATAACCTCAGTGAGATGGTATAATTATAAAATAAATCATTACTAAAATATACCTACCAACTAAACGTATACCCAAAATTTTGACTTCCAATAGGTATTTAATGTGATAAGTGCATTTGGTCCAATAAAATAAGAAAAATTTATAAATTGGCATGAATTACTTTGAGATAAACTTTAAAATTATTGGTAAAAATATTCAATTATAACACCATTCAAAATAATCCATGATTACCTACCTTCATCCTAAAGACTAAAAAACACAAAAATACACATAATCTATAAACTAGTTCCAAATTGTCAAGATTTTAATTTTCCCCTTTTATACATATCATAACTAAATTTGTTTGGATTTTAAATTTTTTATAGTCAAATAAAGAAAATTATTCATCAAAGAAAGTTAAAAACAACTAATCTAAGAAATCACTAAAATCTAATCAAGAAAAGAGGAAACTAATCTATGAAAGCAAAATACTAAAAGGACAGATTAATTTAATGAAAACAAATGATATAAAAAAATAAACCTAACCTACTCCTACTCAAAATAAAACCTAAAAAATATGGAGGATGGATTTAGATACTTTTTTTGTTATGCTTCTCACTCTTTGATAATAACAAGGTTTTACCCATTAAATTTTTGAGATAGGCAGGGACATCCTTGTATTCATTCAATATAATTTTGAGCCTTTCCCTCATATTGTAGAATAAAAAATTATGGTTACTCATTGGTACATCCCAGACACAATAAAAAAATAACTCTCCCTTGTGATACATACATTTTAAAATATCATTAGTATTAATCATGTACTTAGGAGAACCTAATTCAAACAAACAATCCTCAAAATTAGATCATGAGATGGATATTAGATCTAAACTCATTATGGGAAAAGTCATCAAAGATAGATTTAGAATCATGAGTATAATCATGAACAACATATTCCATAAAAACTTCATATAAACTCTCACTTTGAGTGTGACCATGAATAAAAAACTTGTTTCCCTGGGGTGATTTGTAAGCAGGTAGATTTCCTACTCCAAAAATTTTACTTATTAGATCCTTATAAGTATATTAGTTTTAATGCTAAAATTTAAATCCAAAAATATAATCAACTAAAAATAATTCAATGCTAGTAATAATGAACACTGCACATAAGTTGATAATAGAGTTTGATAGATGCCTACATCTCTAGTTTCACTAATTGATGAACAAATTCATTATAAAAATCCATTTACAAGTTCAAATTTAAAAATTAAAAAACTATAATGAATCCATAATGAAATTAAGTGCCAATCAGTCCTATAAAGACCTAGACTAGTATTGGAAAGATTGCATAATGTTCTGACATGGCCTCCCTACTTCACACCTTCTTGTTGACATCTCCTCTACTACATGTCCTTTGAAAGCCTCTACATAGAGATAAGTTAGAATAAGCATAAGTCATTGAATATATGAAATGATCCTCCTCCATGGACTCCAATTAGTGATAACTCCTCCAATAGAGATATTATTATAATACTTAGCTTAATAACATGATATGAATAATAGATAATTAGAGCTTCCATAGTCCCATACAATTCTCCTCTAATGCTCCAAATCATAGATTGGAAGAGTTGTAGATCTTTCTTCTAAAATACTTGCAATGTAAGTGATATCTTAGAGTTGTCTTGGAATTCTCTTCGAATGAGTTTAAAAATGAGGTTCATGGGTTTATATAGTTTTTCAAAACCCACCAATTATGAATTTATTCATTATCCATCCCCATGTATAAGCCTTTATTTAATATTATTAGACTTAACTCCCAAAATGGGGCATGTCAAGTTGATGAGGGTTAATGGTTTGAACCACCCTTCATATCTTTTTATTTGGATAAAAATCTAATGCATTTATATGAGAGATATCCCAATTTGTATGGAAAACATCCCACATTTATGGGGAAAGAGATATTCATGGAGTTAATATTATTTCTCAAGACTTAGGAATTACGATTTGTGTAAAATATTAGATAATATTTTGGATCTATTATGGACACTCCAAATGTGATTATTTCATTAGTCCACATGTTAATAATCTATTGGACCATGTGCATGTCTAGTCACTGTACTTACACATTTTTTCCCTGTTGCCTAAAAACTTTAATAGGCCATAACTTATACATACAGAATCATAACTGGTCCATTAAAAATGCATCATAAATATTTTCATGATTTATACACCATGAAACTAGTTCAAAAATTTTCTAAGACAAATTTTTTTCTAGTTTGACCATATTTGATTATTTATTGACCAAACTTTGACCAATGATAACTAGAGCATATGATGTCCATATTTCACATTCCAATATTTTCCAAAAATATCTTTATTATCTATACATAATGTAACACATTTAAATAAAACCAATCAACATCTAAAAATATCCTCTAGATCATGGGGCTCACTATTTTTTATTTTAGGAGTGAGATATTCATCAACTATTAATTCTAGAGGGATCATCTCATCTAATGCATGTTGTTGATCCTTTTAATGTTGTTATTTAGAATATTTATGATTTGTAAGATTTTCAAATTCAAGGGCATCATATGTTCAATCAAAGGTATTTGATTCAATTTTGAGTAATGTTGATTTCCACACACATGGGGATTCCTAGTCATTCACATAATTAACCATAGTGTCATGCAGATTAGAGTTAGGCACCAAATTGAATTTAGCATCTATTAAATTAAGGAATGTGCATCTATGTTAATTAATTCCATTATAATGGATCTCTAGAATATAATCAAAATTACTAAGGTATGCTAACATAACTTTTTGATTTACCCCATGATAAAAATGCATACCTACCTTAGGCATGACATAATCTAAAATCTCAATATTAGAGCCTACATAATCAGATGATAATAATTTAGTAATATAATCATCAAATGAGTATTTTGATAGATATTCTAATCCAAATTGATACTCATAAGAGTCATCAACACCATCTTCAAATCTAATATCTTTTTTTTAAAGTAAAGTAATTGGTCCTCTGCTTGGGCATATCATATCTCATATAGTTTCTACAAAGGTTGGAAATGTTCCTCTAAATTGACACTTTCCACACTGTCATTATTTCCTTCTTTAATTATCTCATCAAATACATGGATTGAATTATCATGGTCTAATTCTCCAAGCTTGATAGATTATGCATCCTTGATGGTTGTAATATAATCTTCTACATCTTTTATGATCCACTCATCTTCTCCATCTAGGATATCTTCTTTATTGTGAAAAGTTCCTAGATTAAAAGGAAACCCTTTCACTATGTTCTTATTTAGGCACAGTAACAAGATTTCTCTTTGGATAGCTTCTGTATAATTCATATCTAATATACTTGCTATAGAGAACCTCATAAAAGATGTTAAATTAGTTTTTCAATCATAAATATCAATATTTAGACCAAATCATATAAAAAAATATTCCTCAATATCATTCCAACTAGTAATATAATTATGTACCAACTCTACAAGCCAATCTTGCATTTCTTCTCCTAATGTGAAATGGAATAGCCTGTAGACTACATCCTCAAATTTCACATCCATAACATGCATAGCATATGTGTAAGTAGTAAGATGTCCATCAACATATATTGGGTGATTATAATGGAACCTAGGAAGGTATTTGAAAGGGGAATTGGAGAAACCATGTTGAATACCAGGTATATCTATGGGTCCTTTGTCAATACAATCCATTCTCAAAACATTTAGTATAATCGAAGGTGATATCCCTCCTTTTATCACCAATTAACTATTAGTGAGTGTTTTATGCACACCATAGTCATAATGAGATAGCCTCTAACATTTTAGGATATGAATAGAGATAAAATACACTCTAGGGGATGATTTATAGGTATGCAATAAATTACAACCTATTGATGGAATCTATAGTAGGGCATGCAGGTTGTTAACAAGATTTTTGGATGGATGTGTGGTTCCTAAAGGATTGTGAATCTCTATGTCAATTGGATGGGTAGCTAACTTATAATCTAGAGTGGGAAGGTCTCAAAACTAACTCAAAAAAGGATACAATGGTAAGGTATAAAATAAATATTCTATGGTTTTTAGTAACCACTTCCCTAGATAGTTTTTAAAAGGACAAGTGCTCTTAAAACATATGCCTATTGCTAGTAGAAGTTGCAAACACATAGTCAGACATAACTAATAAGTATAAGAAAATAAAGATGTAATAAATTCACATGCCTTAGACAAAGGTTTCTCCTTTTAGAGAAGCTATTACACACATTTAATTAGGAGATTATATATCAAGCTACTAAAATATGTGAGGTAGTTGTTGCACACACACATAGAAAACTACATGCAAGAAATAACTCATGCACAATCAAAATTATGAATTAATTTAAACTTGACTATCTTAACCAATATATTTACCAATATTTAAATATCTATTTCACATTTACATATTAGTATATCAATCAAAATAATTAGGAATCCATTCATATATTTTTCACACTAAAGATTATTAAAACATATAACCAATAAAAGTAATAACTAATTACACATAAATTATAAATAAAATAAACAAACAAATTTGTTGATGATCAAAACTGATGTTGCTTCTATATTAAAAAATTATCTAAGAAATAATCCAAGTTGGATTAAAATTATTTATATAGACTTGGGGAAGGGGTCTCCTCATTCTCAAAGTTCATGCAAGGTTGTTACATGTGATAGTTAGAACATATAGTTCTACCTATTGTCAAAAAACCATGAAAGAGTCTACTTACAATTTATTAATTTAATTTAGCCTTTGACAAAGCTATGAAACATGTGTATGTGTATAAATACAAAGGATATTTTTACAATTTTAGCTTGAACTATATGTAAACTATAAATATATACACCATTTTTACAAAACTGTACATGCCTCTTTTTATAGGTTTTGAGAACAACATGTTGATCTTGGAGATTATTCAGTTTCAAATGGAACTCTAACATATGCATGAATGAAAAAAATAAATTTACCAATGTTTTAGAACCAATGCCACTAATATTATCCATGACTAATTTGAATTGTGTGTTGCCTGCTTACCCATGCCTTTCATTTATAGAATCTAGATATTCACTTTTATATTTGTCATTTAGATTAAGACATGCATGTTAATACTCTAGATTAATTGTGAGGCCCAACATATATTTATAAATATATCTCAAGTATCTAAATATCTATGTATTATGTTCATAATGCCTTGCTAACTTTTAAAATGTGACACATGTCAACACCTGATTGAGTCTAAGATGTTTGAAAAGTCCACTTAGGACTAGAACTGTCAATCCTTATGTACTTTTTTAATGTGTTTTTTTGGATTTTAGTGCTTTTGGATCATTTAATCCTATGTGATTGACACTTGTCACTCCTTATTCTTCTCTACTTCATATGTGTGACACTTGGAAATTACTTAGGGTTTTAGAGTTATATGTACAAGTCTCCTTGCCTCTTCTTGTAGATTATTAGATCTATATACTAGGCTTCCATGATGGTGACACTTACCACTCTCATGGAACTTTGACATTTCAACTTGCTCTCATATCATTTGATCAAATGGGCTCAAGTAAATGCATGCCATAGGATCTTGGCTTAGACATTTTGAATTATACTTTGATCACATGAGTATGACACTTGGAAACTCTTTATTTAATCTAGGAAATTTGAAAAAGTATTCATCAATCTTGCACCATTGGATCAACTATATGGATCAATAAAAGTCATTGATTTGCCAGGTCCACTTAAAAACTAATTTATGAGGTTAAATTTGAAATTCGCATGATTATCAAATGATGTCTTCAAAAACATCAATGATGTTTTCATTACTATCAAATTTAATTCTATAAATTAACCATTTCCAAGGTTAAATTTGATGTTAGCATGACCATCAAATGATGTCATCATGACCATCAAATGACATCTATGTGACTGTTAAATTTAATCTCATAAATTGGACATGTGTCATTTATTTAGGATTCCATGCTCTTACAAACATAAGAATAAAATGAATTAGAATAATACTTTGGGAAATAAGTATAAATGACCTTGCTTAAATACTATAACCTAAGGTCTTAGTATTAGTAAAATATGATTTAGACTTGGGCTAAGAATATATAAACGAGCTCCTATATTTAATTTAGATGAAATAGCATATAAAAATACAACTAGGACCCTTGTCTAAAATATTAAATCAAGATCAAGACATAATGAAAATGTTCTCTAAGCAAGGGTATCACTTGGTAGTATGATATTGATCTTAGAGCAATTGTTTCACGAGAATTATTTTGGGATTTCTATGGGGAATTTTTTTAAAAAAATTGTGGGGGAATTATTTTAGGTTTTTTGTGGGGGAATTGTTTCAAAAAATATATCTACAATAATTCTCACAAAGGATCTTTTCATTGTGTAAAATGTCCAAGACATAAAGTCTAAATTAATTTCATTAGGGGAATTATTTCAAACAAAGTGTCTAAAATAATTATCCCAAAGGGTTAGTTTCATCAGAAAAAATGTCTAAAGAAGGGCCAAAAGGTAAGATGTTTTGGATAAAATGTTTGAAGGAATTGGCTAAAGGGCAAGAGGGCCTAGGATAAAAGTCCTAAAAGGTAGTTTCGAAGGGGAAGATGCTTAGGACAAAGTTCTGAAGGGTAAGTGGCAACTTTAAAATGGATTGAAGGGTCATTTTAAAAATGTTGAAGGGTCATTTCAAAAGTAAAGGGGCTTGGAAAAAATACTAAAGGATAAGTCCCAGATGATAGAGAATCTAGGACAAAAGTCCTAGAGGGTAAGTGGTCACTTCAAAAATGGTTGAAGGGTTATTTTGAAAATATTCTAAGGATTAATTTAGAAATTTTGAAGGGTATGTGTCTTTGGGGGACTTGTTTCAATATTTTTATATCAGATGAAATATCTAAGACATAAATTCTAAAGGAGTTGGCCTGGGGTAAAATTCCAAAAGGATAGGATAATAGGAAAAAAATGATTCAGACAAAATTCCTAAAGGGCATGTTAAAAAAGGGCTGAAGGGTCTACTTTATGGAAAAAAATGCCCAAATGTTATACTTGATATGGTATAGAGGGCTCAGGACAAAAATCCTAAAGGATAGGTCCGAAAGGCAAAGGGTCATTTCAAAAGTCCTAAAGGGTCTAATTTTTAGGGCAAAGAGCCCAAAGGATCTAATTTATAGGGTATAATGATCTAGGATGAAAGTCTTGAAGGGTATTTTCATAGGGAAAAGGGCCATTACAAAATTCTTAAAGGGTAACCATAAAAGTCCTGAAGGGTACTTTCATAAGGTTGAAGGGTATGTTCAAAAAGTCAAAGGAATATGTGTCCTTGGCAAAACTTTCAAAGGGTAAGTTAGCAAGGAAAAAGGGAATTTCAATATTTTTGAAGGAATATGTTGGAAAAATGTCCACAACAAAAATGTTGAAGGACATATTGCACAATGCCTAAAGGGTAAGTTCATAAGATCAAAGGGAATTTCAAAAGTTCTAAAGGGCAATTTCAAAATGCTAAAGGGTAATTTATATCTAGAAATAACTGGAAGGGTTCACTTCATAGGGCATTCATTCATGACAAAATTCCCACAATATCTACTTCATAAAAGTTTAAGGGTAAGTCTAGAGGGCTAAAGGAAATATATCAAAGGATTTGTTTAAAACATGTCTGAAGGAATTTGCTAGAAGGGGAAAAAAAGCTAGGGATAAAAGATTTTAAAGGCATGTGGGAAGAGAATTTGTCTTGAAAAAAATGTTCAAAGTAAGGGGTAAAAGGGAAAAATCTCTTGGATAAAATTTATTCTCAAGATTGTCTACATGAATAAGTCTGATTTGGGGAAATTATTTTGATAGAATTGTTGCAAGGAAAATGCTACAAAGAGAAATTTTCATAAAAAAAAATGTCAAACACAATAAAACCAAAAAAACCAATTCATTTAGAAAGAAATTTATAAAGATAAAATATTGAAAACATAAATCCAAAAACATAAAGCTCGATAATGATTCCTAAATAAGGTTAGTCCATGAAAACACAATACCAATGCTACTCTACTAAAGTATGCAAAAGGCCAATAATCAATCTTATCCTAGATTTTGCATAAATATATAGAAGAGGGAGATCAAAGACAAGACCATAGTCTAAAAAAAGTGGGTCCCCATTTCCTTATAGGAAAAGGAAGTGTTGGGCACAATAAAATATAACTATATTCTAGCTACGTTGGTCTCCTTAGAAAGACCATTTGACTAGATCCTTAAGCTCAATAGCTTAGGTAGCATGAGGTCAAAAAATATAACTTCAAAAGGGAAAATATAGGAGATGAACATAGCTGATGGTATGTTAACATTGGCCTTAGTTGACCCTAGAAGAAGGAAAAAAAATGAAGGATTTAATTACTTATTTGACCCCAGAAGAAGGAAAAAAATGAAGGATTTAATTACCTGATAGAGAGATGTTATTACTTATACTTATGAATAATTGAAAGTTTATGATCCCCAAGTCATCACTCATATGATTCCTCTGAAACCAAGACATAAATTATTTAGATAGAGGAAATGAACATTCGATCCTATCCTAGAGCCTCTCATTAAAAGAGAAGTGGACAAGCTATTAAGTGTAAGAATCATTTTCCCAATCAAATATTCTACCTAGGTGGCCAATTTGGTTCCAATCAAAAAGAAAAATGGTGAGGTCAGATTGTGAATTTATTTTAGGAACTTGAAAAAGGCTTAGAAAAAGGACAACTATCCCTTACCTTATTTGTATGAAATGATATAGATAGTAAGTGGTTCTAAATTTATGTTCTTCTTGGATGGATTTTTAAGCTATAATAAGCTATTGGTACAATTATAAGATAGAATGAAGATTACATTCACTATGAACTAGGGCACATATGCATATTAAATGATGTCATTTGGCTTAATAAATGCAAGATCCACCTTTTAAAGAGTTACAGATAATGCATTCAAGGGATTAACAAGTAAATGCATAACCATCTATATGAATGATCTTACTATGTTTTCAAAGAATAGTAATGACCATGTAGGCCACCTCAAGTCAATATTTGAGAGATGCAAAAAGTTTGGTATCTCACTAAAACTAAAAACAAGTGTATTTGGAGTGACTAAAGGAAATATCTTAGTACATATCATCACCAAGGAAGGAATCACCATTGATCTAGATAGAATTCAAGGAATTTTGAAGATTACACCACCAAACAACAATAAGGATCTCAAATAATTCTTAGGGATAATTCAATTGATAAGGAAGTTTATCTCAAGATTTATAGAGATTGTTATACCTCTTAATGTAGTGCTCAAGTAAGATGCTAAAATAGAATAGACTCCTAAGGCCAAAAAGTATTTTCAAAACATTAAAGATGTAATATCTTAGGCTCTAATACTAATTAGTCTAGATTTCATGAAGGACTTATACATGTACTCATTTTATTTAGAACATATAATTACTACTATCATAACATAGAAGAAAGATGAGACTAAGCACCCAATTGCATTTTTGAGGACAAATCTAAAAGATAGAGAACTCAAATACTCCATGATTGATAAATAAATTTTCACCCTTGATAAATTAGTAAAGAAATTTTTACACTACATCTTGAGGAATAAAACCATTGCCATCATGCCTAATCCTAATGTCAAGCTCACCTTGTCATAGAATGAACTAGGAGAATTCAGAGGCAAGTGGATGGTAAAGCTACAAGAATTCAACATAGAAATCAAACCTACAAATATCGATAAGTGTAAAGACATCATTCAAATCATGACTAAACTTGACCTATGTATTATTGTTGAAGAGGTATGTCAAGCTCAGGTGTGTAAAAGAGAATGGTATAGTAACATAATACAATATTAGATTATATGTACTTGTTCCCTAAAACTCAACAGAGAATGAAGGAGAGCTATGATGCTCAAATATGGTCATTGCATGATCAAGAAAGGAGTTTTCTATAGAATAAACTATGAAAGCATCTATCTTAGGTTTTTATCTATAATGTAATCTAAAGAGATTATAGAAAATTTACATCAAAAATAGGTAGTAATCATCCTTCTAGAAATATTATATCCCAAAAGATCTTAATAATGGGCTACTATTGGCCAATATTTTTTAAGGATGCTCATGTTTATGTGAAAACATACCATTAATGCCAAGCTCTAGCTAGGAGACAAGTACATGAAGAAATGCCCGTACAGCCTATTATTGAAGAAAGGTCATTTATGCAATGGGGTTTAGATTTCATTGGTGTTTTTAACTAAAATTCCTTAATAGGCCATAAGTTTGTACTCAATGCTATAAATTATTGATCTATATGGATTGAAACCATATCCACAAAGAATTGTATAACATAATATGTGATTTTCTTCTTAGAATAATACATCATCACTAGATTTGACACCCCTATTTCTCTAGTTTGTGACAATGGACCATCATTTATATCAAAAAAAATAAATGAGTGGGCACATGATAATCATATTACTATTAGGTCATCCTTTAATGATTACCCCTAAGGAAATAGATTGGTAGAATTGATGAATAAGAACCTAATAGATGAAGCTAATAAATTAGTTGGGAATAAGCCTAGAGAATAGAAAAATCTATTTAAGTATTCCCTTTGGGTAGAAAAAAATGGATATAATAAAGACCTCAAGGCTTCACCCTACCTATTGGTGTATAGATGCAGGATAATATTCCCAATCATGTTGAAGCTACAAACTTATTATTTCATGCAGAACTACATAGAACCAAATGATAAAATAGAGTATTGATTGTTGGACATAATAATAATGGAACATTAAGGGATTGAATCCTTAAATACGTTCAACAAGCACAAGGTCATAGTCAAAAGATGGTTTGATAAGATAAAAAAGGTTAAAGCATTTAGGATCTTAGATCTAGTGCTTGTTTGGGATAAAGCAAATGAAAAGAAAGGACAACATGTTAAATTTACCCCACTATAGATTGTAACATATCAGATTTTATATATTTTGGGAAATAATGCATTTAATCTTAAGGACTTGTAATGAAATGAACTCACATATCTAGTCAATAAATAGTTTTAAAAGCATTACTTCATGCATGTGTCATATGATTAAAGGGCATTGTAAAGGTAGGATTAGATTAGGTTTATTTATTTCATAGAGTATATTTAATATCTTCTTAGGGTATATTTATTTATTTTTAGATTATTTTCCTTATTTTATTATATTATAGTTCAATGTTTTCTATATTAGTTATTTTGTTACTTCCTATGACAATCTAAATTATGTTTGCTCTGATATAACTATTGGCTAAATTTGGCCCACATAAGAATATTTTTCCTATGAATGGTTTGGATAGATGAGAATAGTTATGTATAGAATGATTAGACCAAAATTAGGATAAGAATATCTCATATTGTTTACAAATCTTTTCAAACACTTTAAGCAAGCTTAAAGTGCAATTTGTTGATCCTTGAGAAGTAGGGTTAGATACAAGTCTAGGATTAGAAAGTAAAAAAGACAAATAGGCTTTCATGTTTTTTGAAGAATTCAAGGTCATGAATCAGATTTGATAAATTCTTATAATTCAATTGGATCCTTCTAAAGAGACACCAGTTTCTTACACAAGTCTAGAAGCACCAGACTATCACAAGCACATCACGTAGGGATAAATAGGCCAGTCTGGTTACACATTTGATAAATTCACTTGGGAGGTTAACCAAAGGTAAATTAATGCATGGAAATGATTATTTTTATCCCATACACATCCTTTGAAATTTTCATGTCTTTATGAGTTCTCTGTCTAATATATAATCTTCCAATGTTGAACTTGCAGAGTGGGATGTGAACACAGACATCAAATTTGGGCCTCATAAAATAGCCACTTAAATTCAAATGTCTCAAGATAAATAATGAACATTAAATAGTATGAATAAAATCTAATTATTTTTGGGAAAATATAGAATTATTGGGTCTGTCAAAAGATCAACATATCATAAGATTAAATTTGCAGGTTACAAGTGTCTTAAATTCATTAAAATGGTGGAATATATATGTCTTGAATTCATTAATATAGATAAATGTCAATTGTGCACATTTAATTAAGAGGAATCATATGTAACGATGCATTTTTAATCATGAGGAAACTAATCAATAGTGAGTGAGGTCAACAAGTTAGTGGATCCCATAGATCCAATGAAGTGCATGAGACTATGTATATTTAGGATAAATATATGATATTGAAATTATTAAGCTAAGGGACATCAATAAAATTTAAGTTCAACTTAACGTTTAAATAGGGAAAATATTTGAAAGGATGTCATTGACGCTTAGTCGAGACCACTATTGGAGGATCCAGAGCATGTAAACTCAATTTTATTATATTTTCAACATCATGAATAATAATTCCTTGTATTACACACACTTTATAGGTATAATATTTATATTTATACCTAATATAATTTAAGAAAGAGGATATACATCATGTAGTCTTTCATTGACATGATAGCTATAGGAAAACCAATAAATGAGATTGGTTTTCAATCTATATTAAAGACCTATGTTTTGATTGGAGTAGGTATAGATTTAAAGTGTCTCATCCTTTGAAATAGTCATAACATTGACAAATAGGTACCTATACCCACTAAAAGTAGGCTTATTCATGGCTTTGTCAAGTCCATGGATATGAGCACTTTGTCCTCATAATAAAAGCATGTGGAGATGGCATAGAAGATCAAAGCAGTAGTATTTAGTGATTGAAGAGTAAAATGGAGTATTCACTTCTTATCAAAGTCTTAATTGGATTAAATATGTCTTATAAATTAAAAAGGATGCCATCTCAATTAATGATTTTGGATGGTGTGCTCCTCCTCTCGCTGCCATTTGTCCTATATCTCTTATTCTTTTTTATTTGTAATCTCTGTTAGTTTTTAGAAGAAAAGACTCTATGGATTTTGAGAATAAATTCTCTCTCAATTCTGGAAGAGCAGAGAATCTCACTTGATAAGGCTAGAACCTATCAAATTTTGAATAAAAAACCTATCAAAGTAATAAACACTTTCTTTACCTATCTCTTCCCTATTAATTGTGTGTAACAAATCTTGTGTATGATGGCATTGTGAAAAGAGAATATTCCATGCCTATTATCCTTCTTTCTTTCTCATTTCTAGGTGTCTTCAAGTTACTTGTAGGTCTAAGTTAGTTTTCTTTCTATCATTGATGCAAAATATTAATGAGTCTTAGATCTCCTATTTTTTCCAATTCATTACTTCTTGAACCTAGTTTATGAAACACTTATGTAAATAGTTAATTTTTTTGAGATGGTGTGAGATAGCATTGTCATATGCTTAATCAATGTTTACTTCATCCTTATGTGTGTTCTCATTTAAATTTGGTGCATCACCATTTTAGCCTTCTTAGGAGCCATTTACCCTTCTCTAACCCTTTTCTCAATGTAAACATTAGTATATGTGATCCATCAAGAAGAATCCCACATTTTCAAGATGTCCAAATCCACCATAGGTGACACATAACCTAGGGTTATTCCCATAGTGTAGATCAATTGGAGATATCCTAAAAGCCCCTCTCCAAGGGTACAAATTGATTCTATAATAGTATTTGGCATGCCTGATGAGACACAGTTCAAACAAGATTTGTCAAAGTTTGAATCTAGTTTGATCAATTTACTATAGTTATAGCTTCTAAACAACAACATCTATGACTCCAAAATAATATTCAATATTTTGGTAGTAGAGCAATGACTACATATCATGCCAAAGGTGATAGCAAGGTCATATTCTAGAGGTATTCCCTTTGAATTTAGTTAAAAGGTTAAGGTTTTATAATACAAGCCCATTTAAAGTAAACTTTGTTTAAAGTCAATTTCAAGGACTACCCCTACAAGAAGATATTTTAAAAACCCTTTCATCACCATGGTAGCCCCTCAGCCTTTTCCCTTTATGGATTTTAATGGCCAAAGTCCTTTGGAACTCCCTCAATATGATCCTATTCTAGTAACAACTATTAAAAGTTTCCATTATTTTACTTGAGACCAAGCTATAACCCCTTATGAACACCTCATGGATATAGCGAACTTCTATAGCATGCATGATATCAATGAGGAAAATGTGGAAATTAGGTTGTTAGCTATCTCTTTCAAAGGTAAATCCCTCAATTTGTATATAATCCTTATTTATAACTCTATTACATCATGAGACCAATTAGGAGATGAATTATGTAATATATTTGAAGACAACAGTGACCATTTATCACTTATATAATAGTTGATCATAATTCAAAGATCCCCTCATGAAGTCATGCAAGACTCAACATAAGGTTCTAAAAAACATGGGATAGAATCCTAGTCTCTATTAGGCCTAACCCTAACTTTTCCTTCTTATACTATTTGAAATACCTAAATAGTGAAATTATAGTAATGATATATTCTATGGGAGGAAACACATTTCCAAATTCATATGAGGTGGCAATCAGAGTAAAAATGTATCTAGTGTAGGTTGGCAAGCTTGCACTTGGACCACCAATGCCTTTGATACCTAAGATTAGACCACATATTATTTATTTCCCTCCCCTTATTATCATTCCTACCATTCCTAAAATTATTTTTATACCCTCAAAAAAACAATAATAGGCTTCCACTAGTCAATCTAGTGATTCCTAAGAACATAAGAACTTTCAAGTTTTTAAGAGCATGTTGTAATCCTTGGGAAATTAACTAGTGAATGTTAAGAGGTAGCAAGTTTTCAAAAGGATTTACCAAGCATCATATCTACCTTATCAACAATCTTATCAAGTAAATAATACATCCTATAAAGAAAACTTCCTATACCAAGGCCAAGGTCAAGGCTAGGGACAAGGACAACCTAGCTATAATAGATAAAGCAATTTTAATCCAGATATTCAAAGCACTTCCAACACCTTAGTCCTCATTAAAAAAAATTGCTAAATAATTTGAGGGTACCATGCCTTGGAATCAATATTTTGGACAATAAATTGTCCCAAACACTAATTTCACTCAAACTCTCAATGATCATTGCCAACATGCTACCAATTATGGGTAAAATCAGGATCTCATGGCTCAAAACATAGAGGTACCCATGATAACAAAAGAAGAAGAGGCTAAACAAGGTCAAATCCCTAATCAAGGACCAATAAAATTAGGTGCTACAATGGTGAATTATGATTAAGAAGAGTGCTATGCACTCAATCAATAGGCTATTTCTAGCTAGGCATACATTCTAGTGACAACAAATATAAGGTTCAAAACAAGGAACATGGATGGTAACAAGGAAGTAGTCAAAGAGTCTCCTACCATTAATCCTTCAATATAAAATCAAAATGGACCTCTTTTTGTTCCAAAGTTTCCAATAGTTTTAAGGAATTAAAATTAGGGGAATGTCCTTATTCCCCAAAAATCAAAAACTCAAGGTGTAGTTGTGTCTCCCAAAGCACAGTCAATGGTTGTTGGTTCACCCATCAACATTGTGGAATAAATGAAAAGGTCCAATGTGAGTATGTTAATGTGGGATATAATATCCATTCATAGTTAGGTAGATATCCTCTAAGAAGTGTTCTCAAGGATCAAATTTCTTGAGAAAATACCAATCAAATAAAATGTGGTTCTCACCAATTTAACCAAAGGACCAAATGAAGGGCAACTAGGTAGGGTGGTCAAACCTATTGCCTTCTACATTTTAGTAATCATTGGTAACTCTTTAGTGCATAATTATTTGGTAGATAGTGGGGATATCACCTCAGTAATGCCAAAATCTATAGCTAATCATCTTGTTCTAAAATATGAGCTCTAGTCTAATGGAGTTTTGTAACTTGATTGTTCTTCTACCAAGCCATCTGGTATCATTAGAGACCTCAACATGATCCCACATAATTGTCCTAGTTTCTTAATGCTTCAAGATGTGTTGATCCTAGATTTACCTCCTCATTTTGACCTATGCCTATCTAGGGAATTCTACTTTAATATTGGAGGTTATCTTGTATTATATTGGTCATACATGTAATTCATAATAAGATATGGAACCAAAGTATCTATTAAGGCTGATCACATTGCACAATTCCACATTGAAACCTATGGTATGGATAGCATAAACCTCAATTGCACTATCCTTGATGAGGATGAACATATGGTTGTTCAATAATTAAACACTCATTTGAGGAAATAAAACACATGTTCTTAGATAAACTATGGAATGACAATCATCTAGTTGATCCCTTGGAAGGAGTTAAATAGAGGGACATGGGTATCTACTACTAACATGAAGAGAATCTATCCATTCCATCACTCATTATACCTTAATAAGATCCTAGTGGATTACAAAAATTTATCTTTGATGGTTTAGGAAACAAACATGGAGTGGGTGTAGGTACAATGCTGGTATCCCACTCAAATAACAAGTATTTCCCTTCTTATTGGTTCTAATTTAGTTGATTTTGTAATATAATATAATATGAAGTCCTTATCCATAGCCTTCAATGGGATAGTAAGAGAGGGATCAAGTAGTTTAAAGTTTATGGAGACATTGAGCTAATATTGAACCAATTTAAAGACCAAAATATCACCAAAAATCCCTTGATGAGGTATTATTAACACAAATTGTGGGACCGAATTGAGGATTTTGAGGCTTTTAACATCCAATAAGTGATAAATAACAAAAATGGACATGCTAATAGGTTAGTAGTTATGGGAGATCAATTTTGCATCCCTAATGAGTTAAAAAGGACCAAGGTGCTACCACATGTCAAAGTGGCATTAACACCATCAGTGCTAGATAATGAAGCTCATTATTAGGTCTTTGATAATGAAAAGTAAATTACTTGTTTCTTGTAGTAGGAAGCAAAGTTATCCTCTATAAAATAGGAAAAGTTTCAACATCAATATGAGGAGAAAATTGTTCAATTGAGATATAATAATCTTCCTAGAGGGCTTGTCACCATTGAAGGTATTTTCCATGGGGGAGATCATATGATAAAAGATAAAGAAGTAATGTCAATAAGTGAAAATAACTATGAAAGAGTACTTATCTTTAAATATAAACTTCTCAAGATTGAGAAGGTAAACACTAAAGTTGAGAGGCATTCTTTCATATAACTTTGTAAATAATATGCATACATCTTTTCTTGGGAATATAGTGACCTAAGAGGCTTTGATCCCAAGTTGAATTAACACATTATAGAACTAGAGGCTAATTCCAAGCCTATTAGGTAAAATTAGAGGCCTATAAACCCTAAAATTGAAGATATTATGAAGAAAGAATTGATAAAATTAATTAAATCCAATATTTCCCATTAATCACTCCTCATGGGTGGCTAATTTGGTGCCTATTATGAAGAAGCATGGGGAGATAAGATTGTCTGTTAACATCAAGGATATGAATAGGGTTTGTTTAAAGTATCACTATCCTTTACCATCCATGGAGCAACTTTTTTAGATAGTATCTGGTTCAAAACATTTTTCCCTTTTGGATATGTATTAAAGTTACAACCAAGTGATGGTGAGAGAGGAATATCAATATAAGACTACCTTCACCACAAAGTGGGGCACATATGCTTACCATAAGATTCCTTTTCAATTGTCAAATATTGGGGAAACTTTATAAAGAGCCATGGATATGTATTTCTATGGGTTATTGAATTAGATGGTACTAGTTTACTTGGATGACATCACAATTTTCTCCAAGAAAGATAGTGAGTGTATGAACCATCTAATGTTGATCTTCCAAAGATGTAGAGAGTATGGGATCTCTATAAATCAAAATAAATGTGTGTTTTTTATTCATGAAAGAAAACTTTTGGGTCACATTATTTGAAAGGAATAATTATCCATTGACCTTGATAGAATAAGTATCATCCTATCCTTATCTTTACCCAAGCACAAGCAAAGAATCTAGAGCTTCCTTGGGAAGATAAAATTTATGAGAAGGTTTATACCTAATTTTGTAAACCTAGTCAAACCCATCATCACCATGCTAAAGAAGAGCCAAGTGTTTACTTGGTAAAATGATGTTAGAACATATTTTGAGGCCATCAAGAAAGCCATTACCTAAGAACCCTCACACATGAATCTTGATTTCTCAAAAAAAATCATATTGTGCACCTTTTCCAATGTTTACAATATATCATTCATGTTGATGTAGAAGAATGGTCAAGGACTTAAATAATGAATTACCTTTTTTAGTCAAGGGCTAGAGGGATATGAGGCAAGGTATACTTTCATATAAAATTAGGTTCTTATAGCTTTGATAATATTTAAAAAAATTAGGAAAATTCTTTCCAATAGTAAGGTTTATATTATGATGTCTCATCCTATAGTTAGGGACTTCCTCCTTAACAAATACTTGAATAAGAAAAGAGCAAGCTAGATTACCAAGGTCATGGAGTATGATGTGGAGATAAAAGTTAACAAGATAATAAGAGGTAAATTATTTTTTTAGCATATGGTAGATGAAATTCAAGAATACAAAGAAGTTTTTTTGATGACACAAGACAACTCACAAATAGATGCACCTCCACCCCATAATCGCTAGCTCTAGGACATGACACATTTATTGATGATAGGATAATATCCCCAAGATTTGAACAAATAAAAAATAAGGTATTTAAGACTCTAGTCCATACTTTATGCATTGTTTAATGGGTTTTTGTTTAGAAAGGACCTCAATGGGGTACTTCTTAGGTGCATTGATGACAATCAAGTGGCAAAGCTCTTGGATTAGTCTCATGATGGACCTGTAAGAGGCCATTTTACTCTAATAAAGACAATAGCAAAGGTAATGTAAGTTGTTTATTATTGACCTAGCCTCTTCAAGGATGCCTATGCATGGGTCATTAAATGTCATAAATTCTCTCTATTTATAGGCAAACAATGATTATTATCCCTTCCTCTAAACCCAATTCAGGTATAACAACCCTTCATGTAGTGTGGGTTGGACTTCATAGGGATGATAAATTCACCTTCAAGTGTAGGGTATAAATGGGTTATCACTTCAAATGACTAATTCACTAGGTGGGTGGAAATAATTACCCTTAAAGAAGCCAATTAAATAATAGTATTGGAGTTCTATGACATCATAGTAATGAGATTTGGTGTCCTAACTACTATAATTTTAGATAATGCATTAGTATTAATTGGTATGAAGACAAGTGAATGGGCACTTAAGCTAGGTATCTACCTCAACATATCCTCTAATTACTACCCCAAGGAAATGGAATCATAGAGTCCAAAAATAAGAACTTGATAAGGATTATCAAGAGTACAATGGATGAGAATCAAATAGTGTGGCATACAAACCTAAGGATAGCCTTATGGGATAAAAAAGTGACTTTGAAAACTACTATTGATTTTTAAAATTGCACTTTTTCTTAACACCAAAAATTGGAAGTTTCAAGATGTGGGACTTGTGATTTGAAATAATCTCTAGATTTTTAAGAAGCTGGTCTCTTATTTATATCAAGTGTATACTAGGAAAAGGGATAGGAATTTTAACAGAAACACAAATGCAAGAGAGAAAATCTAACTATGGAAATGTGCCTGAATGTAATTTGACCTTAATCCTGAGCACAATGAGACTATATGTAATATTCAATTACATTTAAGAGCAAACAAGTGCATGATCAATGTAAAAGATGGAAATAATAGAAATAGAGGCTCACAACATAGATTGCTTTTGTAGTGATATAGAAAATATCAACAAAGGCGTAGGGTTCAATCTTCTTATTTGAATTTTCCAGTCACATAAGAGGTAAAAAAACACACATAGTTATATAAACTTTCCAACTCAAGAAAATGGAACAAAGGCAAATGACATTCCTAATCATAGCTCTAGAAAGTCTAAAACTCTTGACAACACAGCCTAGACTACTTTTGCAATGACACAAAAGATATCAACAAAGGCACAGGATTAAATCTTCTCATTAATTCTCCAGTCACATAAGAGGCACAAAAATATGCACAGTTACATAAACCTTCCAACTTAGGAAGATAGAACAAAGGCAAATGATATTCCTAGTCACAGCTCTAGAGAGTCTAAACTCTTGACAATAATTGTCTCAAAAAATTCTCTCTGGTATATAATGATGATTTCTTTTTTCGGTATCACTATACCCCTATTTATAGCCTTGGATTCCCTCTATATTATCTATCTATTCCCAATCTAATGGCCCTATTGAAGTCTAACCAAACTGGAAGTGTCTAATAGAAGATATTTCATAGATTCTGAAATGCTCTATCTTTTGGTAGTTCATTAGATGAAATAGATCGCAGGATGATCCCTTCTTTTAAACAGAAGAGGACACTTGGTCAATTCCTTAAAATCCTTCTTATTACTAGAGAATAACACTTGGCATGTTCCACAAAACTTATTGAATACATGTGGCACTTTCCACATAACTTATACTCTCTTGTGTCTTTGCTCAGGAGTGTTCCGCCTTTGACACCTATCACAATCTACTTCTTCAAAACTTTAAAAAATTAAACAAAAAAAAACACATAGCATTTCTCACCCAAGAAAATTTTAAAAGACATGGATATAGGTGGTGATTTCCACTTACCTCAACAAAGGACATGTGGCAATCTCAACTTTACTTAACTGGGGATATGTGGTGATCTCCGCTGCTTTTAACTACCTTTTGAGAAACCTGTAGAAGGTGACACATGATAGTCTCCACTTTATTTATATTATACAAGAAATCAGGCCTCATTTCATATTTACATAGACAATGACACTTGGTGGCTTCTTATTACTTTAGAAACAAAATTTTAGACCTACCACAATGTTTGCTATATCGATGAAGCAAAATGAAGATGATTTGGATCTCAACATGTGGTGGCTTCCACTTGCTCTAGCTAGGATATGTGGTGTCTTCCATCACTTTTAAATAAGCAAATTGAAACCTTCTACAATTTCCACTTGGCACTTTCCACTTGATCTTGATACTTAGCTTGTTGAAACCTTCTGCTAAAAAGATTTGAAACGTGGGTGCCGATATGAAATGCAGATGCTGACACTTGTCATGTTTCATTGAGTTGCTACAAGATACGTGGCACATTATGTAGCCTTATTTAAATTATGAAAAGTGCCTTAGATTACGACACTTGGCAGCTTCCACCTAAGTTTAACACTTAAAAGAAAAATGAATCAAAAGGAAATTAGAGCCTACGCTTTGTTTCAAAACTTGGCCATTAGAGATCAAAGTATGCAAGAACAAAATTTTTCAGCACGCAAATGAAAATCAGAATGAAACATAGAGTAATTTTTTACTTTATAGTTATTGGAGACCCTAAGGACTTTTGAGCTTGCTCAAAAAGAAACCACAACTCCCGCTAGATCAAAATTTAAAAATTATAGCTTTAGCAATGCTATTTGGTAGGTGGACCACTCATCGTCATATAACCCCTATTTATTCTAAATTCATTGAAGGCTAAATCAAGGTTAATAATATCCTTGTGTGAAAAACTCTACAAAATTTGAACTGTAGCCTTCAATTTGAATTTGATTTGAGAAATAGGAACCAAGATAGCTTCTACTTCAGGGACTGATGAATCATCCATTAGATCTTGAAAAACTATTTGATCAATCTGCTTGGCCAACAACAAAGGTTCAATATCATCTACCATTAGCATGGTGTTGTCATCAATAAATGGATAAGGAAGACCTAATTGCACTAGATCTTCAATGTGCTATTTCATTTCACTAATTCCTTCTTTCATGACATCTAGGAGCTCTTTACAACTGATGGCTGTGGAATTACAACTGAGAACCTCATTCACTCACTTAACAATGACCATTTTGTCATTGATTTGTACTATTGACAAAGTTACATTTGTTGCATCACAAACCTTTTATAGCAATGTTTTAGAGTCCACTACTCTCCCAAAAATTGTAGCTAGAGTGTTTGCAATTGAATTCTCCACCTTTTTGCATAATTTCTATGCATTTAGAAAGAAGGTGAGAGAAGGCCTGAGCTGAATAATCTCTAAGGAGATTCTCTTCCACATGGATTCATATAGCTCCTTCACTATACTTAACACTCTGACATTCCTTAGCCTATTGGCCAACTCTAGTGTTAATTGTGCTGCTCTCTATTGCTCAGCTTGAAATTTGGCTTGTATAGCCGTAGTATTATTCTATTCACTTAGCAGCTTTTGTTGCAATTGGGTAACCTATAGCAAGTGTTTCTCACATTTTTCTTTCAATGCTACTTTTTCCCACCTTAGGTTCATTACTACATCTTTTACCTGCATTTGCCCTACTTTTAAAGAATCATTTTGGGCCTGGACTACCTGGTGAGTCTGAAGAGAAACAATATCTTCTAACTATTTATTAAAATTCTCTATTTCATTGTCTTTTCTATTGATCTCTATGGTCAAACTATTATAGTTTGCCTTCTACTTGGCTAAATCAACTTCCATCTTCTGTAGCCTCCTTGATGTCTTCAAGTAGTCTTCAGTAACTATAGAAGTGGATTTGGTTAGCAGCTCAATTTTGTCTTATGGCTTGAAGAGGGACATGTCAATGGCCACTGTATTCATCACATAGTCTTCTGGTTACATCTACTTAGTTGGCTTGATTACATTTGGTGACAAATGAGTCACCATCAATTACTACTGAATGGGGTCAAATTGTGATCATAGATGGGGTGTAGCCAAGGCTTTATTTTCCTTGATCTTATTTTTCTCTCTTCAAGCTTCCCTTGCCTTCCTAGCAACATTCACTTAGATCTGGAAGGTAGAAGGAGAGACAATGTGCGCACCCACAAAAGGATATCCCTATGGTAAACCATATTTAATAGCCAATTGTTGGCTATGGGCAATCTAAGGGGGAAGTTTCTTGGGAATAGAGGGGGAAAAATGAGGTAATGTTAAAGCTTGAGGTGGTATAGATGGGGCAAAGTGAGAAATGGGAATGGCAAAGGTGGTAGGGGATGTCATATGGCTAGATGCAATCATCATGCCAATAGGGGAAGAAAGAGATTGAGAAGGAGAAGGAGGAATAATACTTACCTGAGGAGCAATTATAGTAATCTGTAATTAGTGTTGTGGGGTGTCTGTCTCTTCTTCTAAATCAAACTCAAACTGCACCCTCTTTCACTTCTTGGGTGTCTCTTCTTCTAGCTGTGTTTCTTTTCCTTTCAATGATACTTATGGAGAACTGGGAATATCTATAACAAATGATGATGGGAAAGCTATTGGTGGTGAAGGCACCACACTCTTTTTATTTTCCATGACACTAAGAGATTGGGGCCAAATTAATATAGTTACTAAAGTTGTAGTTTTCCCTGAGGCCTATGGTTCTTGGCTTGGTCTTGCTCTAGCTTCCAGCTCTACGCTTGATGTCAAAAAATTACTTGTCTCTGGGCTAGATATATGGGAGAGATGGCACTCATCCCATAGTTCTTCCTATCTCTCATCTATGTCTACATTTCTAAAAGAATGGGTTGTTTGACAAATCTCCTACCTATATTTCCAATAGGCTTCTATTTTCTTAGCATCCCAATATTTATTCTTTAGTGTCCTTCTTAAGCTAGAAGTCATTCTGAATATAGGATCATAATCTCTTTATTTAACATAGATTGTTTCCCAGGGTCTATTTTGTGGAAGGGGCAAGTCTGTTAACTCAACATAAAATCCAAGAGCATCTTCTCTAGGATTTTTCCTAGTATCCCAAAAAGGGTGGCCCTCATGTGCAATTCTAGTTGCAATCCTATTAGTCCTTATCCAGGAAGCTATGAAACCATTCAGGTCATATACCCATTTGTCTTTGACTAGTAGGAAACCCAAGAAGGCTAGCTTTTTGAGCAACACAACTTCAACATCTCTGGTTTCCAAAACCATGTTGGTTGTCATCCATGGGAGGTCATACATTTTTATTTTCATCTTCCCAGAGCCATATTCATTGTTGACTATAGATACCTACCTGGTGACCTCTAAGCATGCTAACCTAAGAGTCAAAATCTTAGGTAGCAACATTGGTTCCCCACAAAAACTGTGGACTCTTATTATTGTATGATGAGATCCAAAATAAAAATCACAAGGAATTGGGCAACTGGCCAGAAGGTTTGAAACACTTGGAAACAATATGTTCATGACTAGTTCAAGGCTGAGGTGAAAAAAAGTAGGGGTAATAAATAATTCCCAGAATTCATATGGGTCACTAGTTTTTGACAAAATATGTGTCTATGCAGACACAGGAATGGTCCTTTGGAGATTAAAACTTAGGTCATACATATCAAGATACATATGTTGGGCAAAGAGGTTAGATTTCTAAAATAGCATGAGGTGAAACAAATAAAAAGAGTACCTAAAAACCCCTTTTGATTTGAACTAGGCCAGTTGTTCCACCATTGAGAAAGTAATTTGTTCAGAAAAGTCAAGCCTATACTCCTGAGTTTTGTCAATGGTCTTCATCCTAAAGAGAACAGCCATTTTTTCTCCATAAACTACCATATCATCTTTCATGCCAAAGATGAAAGCCATCATAGACAATGCATCTTGGCTAGCTTGTCCGAATTGGGCTCTTTCTATAGGGAGTGTAGGCACAGTAGTGTCATCATCACCCATTTGTAATTTAGATCTCAAGAACCTCAACTAGGTATTGATGTTTGCCCACATTCTTTGCATTTTAACAATAGTAGGAAATGTAGTTGTCTTATCATGATATAGGGCTAACATATCTCTGATAGCCTGTAGTGTGATTTTCACCATGAATGGAACCTATTAAATAGTGCATGAGGGTGTATGCAATAAGTCTGCACATAATTTGACCAAGTGGGACAAGGAATTGTGCCAGTTGTGAAGTCCATATCCTTATGGCAAATGCCTCATATTTCCCTACTTTGGCTCTCTAAAGACACCTTTGATGTGCCCCTTTTCTAAGAGTTTTTCTACTTTCTCTTTGAAGGATTGGGTCCATGACTCCATCTGCATAATCTTTTATCTTCACTGGGTCACTTGCTTGACCAACTTCAAGAATTCTGGTCCGTGGATAGGTCTTCAATGGTTTCATGGGTGCTGAAGCATATGACTCACTTGTAAGAAACTTATCAATGGATTCATACATCCTAGCTCCTTGTTGTGAAGATTGTGCTCCCTCCATCTCTATATCTTTTATGTGATAACTTGTATGAAGTTTTGCAAAATAGAAACACTTTCACTGAAGCAAGTTTACTAGGCACTAAAAAATGCAAGTAGCAAGATATTTTCTTATAGATGTAGGAATGTTTGAGATCTTATAAGCTTTAACTCTTTCTAAGAGATATTTATTGACCTATCAAGTCTCAAAATGGCATTAAACTCAGATAACCATTATCAAATCCTACTCAATCTTTATGGAACAATGAGATAGACACATTATGCAAGTGGCAATGCAAGGTACCTTGGGGATTTCTAAAGATTTGGGAGACATTCAATGTATTGGAGAATTTTGAAAATTTTGAAAAATTCTGAGCTGTCGACTACGTGTTCAAAGAACACTTATTTAAAAGAAAAGTGAGAAAACAAAAATGGGAAAACAAAGCAATACGGAAAGGGAAAACTAAATATATTAACCAAGTATATTTGCCTACCTCCCAGATCAAAGGGAAAATTTTTGAAGTATCCTTTATGACATGGAAACTTATGATGCCAAATAAATGATTGAATAGTATGAAGCTCTGATGAGTTGCTCTTCCTATTTGCCACCTTAATTTGCTTGCATCCAAATGAATTAGAGTCAAACATGTCCCAACATATACATACTCTTCTTGTTCTTTAAAACTTATTGAATGTTGATTCTTTATGCTATCATGGCTCATCAAGAAATCAATGTCTATTGGCTCTTCACCCTATGTCTCTTGACATACATCATTTTTTGGCTTATCTCCTTCTACCTCATGCTCAGGTTCCATTTCATGGTCATCCTCTTTGATTAATTCAAAAATATCATCTTCAGTTTTGCCAGCCTCTTGAAAGAACAATTTTGACATTTTGCAGTAATTTCACACATTTATTTGAGTCTTAATGCTGCCTTCTCCACCTGAAGCTAACTCACAGCCTTCTTGAAGAATAGTGTAACCTGCCCCAATGACTTCAAACAAGTCATTAAAAACAAGATCAGAAATTATCTCTTTTTCATTAGAGATAGAGGCAAAAGCTTATGACTTGTCCTCTGGTTCATCAAAGGGTGTACCTATGGTGATTTCTTCTTTTTATTCACTCATGAAATCTTCTTGACTAGCCATGACCTGAGTATACTCCTCTTTACTTGCTTCCTCAAAAATATTTTCTTCTTTGAAAAGGGATGAAGAATAAGACTAATAATTATACATATGTGGAAAAGGAGATAATTCTTGAGCTATAATTGAATGATTCTCTTCTTTCCATTTGTCCATCACTTCATCTATATTAGATGTAGCTTGATAGCTCTCTTGGAAGGGTGTAGATGGGATGTGTTCAAATGTAGGATATTTTGCTTGATTATCACCATGAGTAAGAGCATCCTTGACTTCTTCAAGGTTTTGAGCAAAAAATTTCTCTTCTTCCCTTCTACCCCATGATTCCATTGTTTGTTTCCAACTCATGACCTTAGGTCTAGAACTTTTCTCTTGGAAAGAGTTAGCAAGTCTATCTTCTTCAAGGTTTTCAGCTGGTTCATGATTTTCTTTCTTCCCACATGGAATCTTGTCATCATGCTGAAGGACCTAAGGACTGGTATAAGAGGTATCTTTTGGTGTAGGCTCCTTTCTAAGGTCTGAAAGCTCTATCTCTCTTTCACTAAGCAATCTCATTTTTTCCTCTAATTCCTCAATTTTCTTAGCTAGATTTTCTTGAAAGAGTCTTTCATGAAGCTCATAAGAATCATTAGATAAATGGGGAGTGCATGAAGGTTGCCATAAAAAACAAGAAGATTATTGAGAAAGGGTGGGAGAGACTTGAAAGGGACTAGCCTCATTTTGTATCTCGCACTCTTAGACAATGTCTTTCTCCTTCTTTCTGCCCCATGATTCCATTGTTTATTCCCAGCTCATGACCTTAGGTCTAGGAATTTTCTCTTGGGAAGATGGGGTTGTAAGGTGAAAGGGAAGTGAGGGTTTGGATTCCAATTCCCTTGCTACCAACATAGATTGTTATTTTTGAAGATTTGCCAATTCAATTTATTTATCAAGATTGGCCTTAAATGCCAAATTTATTGTTTCAAAACTTTCTTTAACACAATTGGGGAAAGAACCATGACAGGCTCGATTTGGCTCCTAAGCAAGGGTTGAGTATGTCTGATATGAAACTTGGGGTAGTGGATATGCAGGTTTATAGACTTGGTAAGGCTGCCTCTCATGAATACTCACCTTCTCTTCCAAAGATGCAATTAAGCCACTCACATCCAACATCTCATATGTAAGCCTTTGCCAATTTTCTCTTTCAATGGGAGCCCATTCACTTTTAATCATATCTACTACATTTCTTACTTGATGGATGACATGATTAGGAATTTCTTGGTTGCATCCCCTTCTATTGTCAAGCTCTAAAACATATTTTTTATATCCCAGTAATGCTTGTTTGAAGGTGGAATGAGATTAGGTTGAGCATGGGATGTAACATATTAGGAAGACTAGGCATAAGATTGATATAGCTTATGACAGGGCTGAGGCTGGTCATATCAGACTTGTGAAGGGAAAAACATATAACCATATGCATCCATGTTGCTTGATGTGATTCCATGAGCAACTTGATCTTGATTAAAAATATATGAAGGGGCATAAGACCCATAGCTCTGAGTAATATAATTATACATACCAAATGGTGATTTCTTCTTGACTTTGATTCTTTGAGGTAATTGGTGACAATAGAATATTTAGATCTTATTACTAATCCACAACTCTGACTCCTTGTAGCTCTCTAGTTCATATGGTCTTGAAAGAAACTTCAAGATGGTGTCCCACCGAGCGTGCCAAAAACTATTGATGTTTAAAATTGCACTTGTTCTTAACACAAAAAATGGGAAGTTTCAAGATGTGGGACTTGTGACTTGAAACAACCTCCATATTTTTAAGAAGCTGGTCTCTTCTTTATATCAAGTGTATACTGGGGAAAGGGATAAGAATTTTAACAAAAACACAAATGCAAGAAAGAAAATCTAACTATGACAATGCGCCTAAATGTAATTCAACCTTAATCCTGAGCACAATGAGACTATATGTAATATTCAATTACATTTAAGAGAAAACAAGTGCATGATCAATGTAAAAGATGGAAACAATAGAAATAGAGGCTCACAGCATAGACTACTTTTGCAGTGATATAGAAAATATCAACAAAGGCACAGGGTTCAATCTTATTATTTGAATTTTCTAGTAACATAAGAGGCACAAAAACACACATAGTTATATAAACTTTTAAACTCAAGAAAATGGAACAAAGGCAAATGACATTCCTAATCACAGCTCTAGAAAGTCTAAAACTCTTGACAACACAGCCTAGACTACTTTTGTAATGACATAGAAGATATCAATAAAGGCACATGATTCAATCTTCTCATTAATTCTCCATTCTCATAAGAGGCACAAAAACACACACAGTTACATAAACCTTCCAACTTAAGAAGATAGAACAAAGGCAAATGATATTCCTAGTCACATCTCTAGAAAGTCTAAACTCTTGACAATAATTCTCTCAAGAAATTCTCTTTGGCATCTGATGATGATTTCTTTTTTTGGTATCTCTATACCCCTATTTATAGCCTTGGATTCCCTCCATATTATCTATATGTTCCCGATCTAACAGCCCAACTGAAATCTAACTAAACTGGAAGTGTCTAACAGAAGATATTTCATAGATTCTGAAATGCTCTATCTTTCGGCAGTTCATTGGCTGAAATAGATCACATGACGTTTGATTATTTTAAATGGAAGAGGACACTTGGCCAATTCCTTAAAATCCTTCTTATTACTGGAGAATGACACTTGGCATGTTCCACAACACTTACTAAAGACACATGGCACTTTCCACATAGCTTATACTCTCTTGTGTCTTTGCTCAGGAGTGTTTTGCCTTTAACACCTGTCACAATCCGCTTCTTCAAAACTTTAACAACTTAAACAAAAAAAACACATAGCATTTCTCACCCAAGCAACTTTTAGAAGACAAGGAGATAGATGGCAATTTCCACTTACCTCAACAAAAGACACATGAAAATCTCTGCTTTACTTAACTAGGGATGTGTGGTGATCTCCGTTGCTTTTAACTACCTTTTGAAAAACTTGTGGAAGGTGACACGTGATGGTCTCCACTTTACACTAGTTATATTATAGAAGCAATCAAGCCTCATTTCATATTTACACAAACAGTGACACTTGGCAGCTTCTGCTTACTTTGGAAACCAAACCTAAGACCTACCACAGTGTTTTCTATATCGATGAAGCAAAATGAAGATGATTTAGATCTCGACATGTGGTGGCTTTTGCTTGCTTTAGCTGGGATACGTGGCATCTTCCATCACTTTTAGAAAAGAAAATTGAAACCTTCTATGATTGCCAATTGGTGCTTTCTACCTGATCATGATACTTAGCTTGTTGAAACCTTCTATTGAAAAGATTTGAAATGTGGGTACCGATATGAAATGTGAATGCTGACACTTGTCATGTTCTGCTGAGTTGCTACGAGATATGTGACACATTTTGCAACCTTATTGAAATTATGAAAAGTGCCTCAGATGATGACACTTGGCAGCTTCCACCTGAGTTTAACACTTAAAATAAAAATGAATCAAAAGGAAATTAGAGCCTGCACTCTATTTCAAAACTTTGCCATCTTGGATCAAAGTATGCGGGAACAAAATTTTGCAATGCAGAACTAAAAATTAGAATGAAATGTAGAGTATTTTTTTACTCTACAACTACCATTATCAATTTTCCATATGTCCTTATATATGGAATGGAAGCCAAATTTCCCATTTCTCTTGAATTACATGCATTATAATTAACCCATTAGCTTGAGTTAATAGAGAGTGAGCCTATGAATGTGAGGATGATAGAGCTCATGGATCTTGAAGAAACCAAGGAGATTGTAATGAGGACATTAGAGTCACATCAAACTTAAGTAAAGAAATCCTCTGATAAGAGAGATACAATAAGGGACTTAAAGGAAGGGGACCTAGTCCTCAAATGGGACTCAAATAAGGCCAAGCCAAGAAACCATACTAAGTTTGATAGTTTGTGGGGTAGTCCTTATTTGATCCATAGATGTAAACATCATAATGTTTTTTAACCTATCTAATTAAATGGAGAGGTAATACCCATCCCAATAAATGAAATTGATTTAAATCCTTGTTATTAGAAGATTTTGAAGTTTTTATATGATATTTTAACATATTAGATTAGTTTTTCATGTTTTCCTCTAAGTTCCTTGTGCACAATTCTTTTTAGTTATGTTTCCATTTCAATAAGTGCATTGGGCATAGTTGTTATTTTGTTTCCTTTTGGTCCTTGTTATTTCAATAGGAGGGTTTTAGAGAGGGTAATATTTCTATCAATCTCATGAAAATTTTAGTTGGGAAGAAATTAAAAGACTCCATATCTAATAGATCAGCTCAAGGATAGTAATCTCTTGCATAGTAGGCATGTAACCCTAGGATGTCACTAGAAATGTTGGCAAAATTTGGTCCACATAAGAATATTTTTCATATAAATGGTTTTGATATATGAATATAGTTTTAGATGGAATGAGTGTACAAAAATTAGGAGAATAAGATCTCATATTGCTTACAAAGCTTTTGAAACACTTTAATCAAGCTTAAAGTGCAATTTGTTGATCATTGGGAGGTAGGCTTGAAAATAGGTCTAGGATTACAAAGTGAAGAAGACCATCATGTTTTCATGGTGTTTCAAGCATTTAAGGGCATGAATCAAGTTGCACAAATTCTTAGAAGTCCATTAGATCCTTCTAAAGAGATAATAGTTTCTTGCACAAATCTAGAAGAACCAGACCATCACAAGAACATCACATAAAGACATTATGATTTTGGTCCCATACACATCCTCTATAAATTTCATGTATTGATGAGTTATCTATCTTAATATATAAGATGATAAAGTTGAACATGTAGAGTGGGATATGCACATAGATGTCAAATTTAGGCCTCATAAATTAGCCATTTGAATTCAAATGTCCTAAGATCAACGGTGCACATACAATCATATAAATTAGATCTAATGGTGTGTGGTCAAAGGTAAAATTAGTGGGTTTGAGCATATCAATGGTGCATGTTAAATCATATAAAGTAGATCTAACATCGAGCATTGGGTCAAAAGGTTATTAGATCTTAAGATAAAATGCATAGGTTAGAAGTGTCTTAAGCATGTTAAACTAGTAGAATATCTATAAATCATGTTCATTAATATGATAAATATCAACATTACATGTTTAGTCATGAGGAAGCAAATCCAATGGTACATGTTTAATCATGAGGAAGATGTTTGATAGTAAGTGAGAAGTCAAAGAGTCAATGGATTCGATATATCTAATAAAGCATGTTAGATTATGTAAATTTAATAATAATGGCCAACATTAAAATTTGAAAGGTAAAGGATTCAATAGAGAGAAAATATGACCGAAGGCTGAACTAAGGTAGATATTTCAAAAGATGCCATTAAAGCTCAGTTGAGACTTTTGTTGGAGGATCCAAAGCATGTAGACATAACTTTCCTATATTTTCAACATTGTGTACAATAATTCCTTATATTACACAAGTTTCAAATGTAGAATATGTTTGTTTATACCTAATAGAGTTCAATAATGAGGCTATATAGCTTTTAGTTTCTCATTTACATGATATATATAGTAAAACCAATAAATGAAATTGTTTTTCAATCTATATTAAAGACCTATGTTGAAGTTGGAGTAGGGGTATGATTTAAGTGTCTCATCATTTGACATTGTCATAGATTCAACAAATAGGTACCTATTGTAGCTAAAAGTAGACTTAGGCATTACTCTGTCAAGTCCATGGATATGAGGAATTTGTCCTTACAATGAAAGCAAGTGGAGATATCATAAAAGATCAAAGTAATGGGATTATTGGATTGAAGAGTATAGTGAAGAATTTACTTCTTCTCAAAGTCCTAATTGGATCAAAGATGGTTTATATATCAAGAAGGATGGCAGCTCAAGTAATGATATTAAATGACATTCTCCCACTCTCTCTCCCCTTTCTCCTATATCTCTTATTTTTTTCCATTTGTAATCTATCTCTAGTTTTAGAAGAAAAGACTCTCTAAATTTTGAGAAGAAATTCTCTCTCAATTCTAGAAGAGCAAAGACTCTCATTTGATAAGGCTAGACCCTATCAAAAAATTAATGAAAGACCTCTTGAATCAATAAATAATTTGTTTACTTATCTCTCTCTTTTGAATTGTGTGTAACAAAGCTTGTCTATGATGGAATTATGAAGGAGAATCTTCCATGCCCATTGTCCTTCTTTCTTTCTCATTTCTAGGTGTCTTCAAGTTAGTTGTAGGTATAAGTTAGTGTTCTTTATATCATTGATGCAAGCTATCAATGATTCTTAGATCTCCTCTTTGCTTTCATTAATTTCTTTCTAAACCTAGTTTATGAAACACTTTTGCAACTAGCTAAGCTTTGTGAGATTGTGTGAGGTAACATTGTCTTATGTTTCCTCAATGTTTACTTTATACTTATGTGAGTTCTCATTTAAATTTGGTGCATCAGCCTTTTATCCTTATTAGGATCCCTTTCCCATTCTCTAACCCTTTTACTATTGTAAACATTAGTATAGGTGATCCATCAAGAGGAAGATGACCTTCTCCAGAGGTCCAACCCCACCATAGGTGACCCATAGTCTAGGGTTGTTCCTGTAGTGTAGCTTAATTAGAGAGAACCTGAGGAACCCTCTCCAAGGATGCAAATTGATGATACAATAGTAACCAAGCTAAAATCCAAACCCACTGAGCTTATACTTAAATAGACTTATAGAAAAGGGGAAGTTTTAAAAAGAGTTACAATTTGGGTCATGTTCACAAATTAGGTATGTTTCTATGTTTTGAGTCTTTAGGATGAAGGTAGGTAATCATGAAACATTCTAGATGTTATAACAATTGAATAATTTTACCAAATATGTCAAAGTTAATCTCAAATTAATTCAGATAAATAGAGATTTTTTTCTTATTCCATTGGATCAAGAACACTTATTATATTAAATACTAGTTGGAAGTGATAATTATTGGTATATATGTAGTTGGTAGGGACGTTCTAGTAATATTTGTTTTGCAATTATACCAGCTCACTGGGATTCCAACTCTCCTCTTTCCATAAAATAAAAATAAAAGAAGAAAATAACCAATGAATTATAAAAAAATAACAATCAAGATAAAAGAATAGCTAAAGAAAATCAAAAGGCTCACATGATGAAATAAGGTCAATGTACCATGCATCATGATTAAGAAATTAAAGGAAAGCAAAGAGAGGGAACTCAAGGTATCTCTATCAAGGCTATGGATGCCTTGGTGGTAGTAGATCAATGCTTGCACTTTCCTTGTTTTAATGATATTTAACAAAAACTAGAACAAAACCTACAACTCCATCAAGTCTTTGAAAAATTAATCATAGTAGGGTCAAATGAACCTTGCATTCAGCACACATAGATCCAAGGGCAAGAAGTCAAGTATGTTGTGTGAATTTTCTTATGAGTCTATTTCATATTTATGATTTTAGTATTTTTTTGGCATGGTTCATGTTTGATTTGAGGTTACTAACCAAATTTATGGATTCTCAAATACTCAGGAGTATTCCCCCTGTAAGTTTCCATTTGTTGTACCCAACACCCCTCTTTTCTTCTTCAAGAAGATGGGAACCCAATTTTCTCAGATTCTAGACTTGTTGTTGAGCCTTTCTTCTATATGTTTGTACTAATTCTTAAGCAGATTAATTCTTAGTCTTCATACTTAAAATAATTTGGCAATATATCATGGTATTGCATATTTTATGAACTAAATCTATCAATGCCTTTTCAGAGTCAATTGAATCATGTAGGTTTTTATACTTAGTTTATTTATAGAAATTAATTTTAAAGACTTATTCATTAGGCCTTTTAGTTAGGAATTGTGTTTGGACATTTTATCTAACATGTGTGCTTTTTGGGGTTTTTGTTTTAGGTATTATGTCTGGAAAATTCTTTGATATTTATTTATTAGTACTCGTTCAATGGGGATTTTATTTAGTGGAATTTTTATAGGCTTCATAACTTTTTTTTCAAACAAATTAGGTTTCTAGGGTTTTTATGTCAGACATTTTGTCCAAAAAAATTATCCTAAAAATGACTATTTTTTATCAATTTTTTTGTCTTTGGGCATTTTGTTTAGACATTTTGTTTGATGAACTTTTATCTTTGGGATTTATACTATGGACATTTTTTCAATATACCTTAAAGCTTTATACATATGCTTGAAAGATTTTGTTCACACATTTTATCTAACAAGAATTAATTATTTAAGATTTTTATTCGGGTCTTTCATAAAGACCGATCCCAACACAAAGCCTAAATACCCAATTTTTGAAATCCAAAAGACTTTTTATACTTAGCCAAATAAATCCAAAATAATTCATAATAGTTTGCTAAAGTAACCTACCAAATACAACTAATGAAATTTCAATTATGTAGAAAATACAAAATAGGGTAACACTGGACATTTATATCACATGAATTGATATTCAATGATAAAATCTATATAATTAATGTGTAACCATTGAAGCTTTTATTTCTTACAAACAAACTTGAACTCAAAGTCTACTACTATCTTGCATGACAAAAACCCTAATCTACCTATGAGAGTATTGTGTAAAAACTAAAAAATAAGTGTGAGCATGAATTATTCTTAGAGAACATAGAACATGTAAAATAAGACTGTAAACACATCTAATTACATGTAAGGAAAAATGGCATCTTCACCCAGGCTATTCAAGGGAGTAGTTCCATCATTTCCATATTCAATTAAGGAGTCAATGGAGTTTATGGATACAGTCTTCGATGTTGCCATATTTTATAGTAGGTATGTAAATTATTTATAATTATATGATGTGATTGATTCTATTGATGTATTTTCATTGGATGGAAATGTCTCTCCCTCTGAGTAACTATTCGTCAAGAATTTATTGGACCTAAAAATATAAGGATTATATTTTTCTATTAATAAGCCTAAGTGGATACCATGCATTGACATCATTCATGAATTTTTCTTTGTATGAAAATTCACACAAGATGATTTCTTGAATCATATTGGCAATCTGATAGTTTTAGCATGCATTATAGGAGATGATTTCTAGAGATATTTGTCATTACTCACATTGAATGATTATTATGAAAAGCATAAGCTAGTTTTATGGAATCAAGAGAATGCAATGGATAAGGTTCTATCTTTATGGATTCTCCCAAATTAAATAATCATGTTCAAAGGAAATAATCTATAGGGTCTTAATCCCATTAAAATTTTTAGGATGGGGGTACATATAGGCATTGCAATACTCAATAGACTTTAAGGCATGCCCATCATCCATTTTCTCCGCTTGGATTAGTTGTTCTTATTACCCATGATGTTAATTAGTGATGCCACATTTTCATTGGGAGAGATATTTTTCATTTGAGAGAACAAGTTATTCATAAATACAAGCTACCCACTCCTATAGGCCATATTTATTAGATGTTATTATGGGAATAGTTTACAAAGTTATCAGTGAGCTATGGAGCCCAACCACTGATTGTATTAAAAGCATAATATGTGATCATTTTCATTTCATGCATATTTATATTTATATGAAGAACATAGTGAATATTGTTAAGGATGTTTATCCTCAAGTTTGGTAGTCTATCCATGGTTCACCAATGCCTAGGTTCAGACCCAACATTATGAAGACATTTATACTAGAGGTGACTATTTCCTATATCCAAATTTCACTATTATTATGATTTAGGGAAATAAGGTTCATCCCCTATACCTCCAAAATTACATACCTAATAATTTTCCCAAGCAATAAATTGCTTTCCAATTATGGTGGAGCATAGAGGAGGACCTATCCAAGACAAAGAAAAGTTAATTCTTTGGCAATCACATATTAATGGTAGAATGGTGTATACCATGATAAAAAACTTTTGATATTTTAGTAGAAATAAAAGGAGCTATCATTTTCCCACACTTCCACATAGGGATTGAGACCCCCATGGAGCCATCCAAAAGCACATATAGGTCTTTAATATCCATTACAATCATGTTTATTATCCTTATGACATGTTGTTTATGAATGCATAAACTGATGAGGAAGTTTTGGAGAGAGAAAGAATTATTGGATTGAAGGAGGATCATTTGATGATGACCAAATAGGATCCTCCAATCTCTTTGAAGGA